>RCUC01144788.1:0-12349 GCA_003697995.1 Taxidea taxus jeffersonii | reverse complement strand
ACCAGCTAATATGACAAATTATATTTCCAAGGGTAGTAGGAAAATTAAAATAAGCAATAAACAAGAATATACCCCCAAGGCATATCTAGTATCTCAACAAGGCATAGGACAATACTGAATCCAAATTTGTGTAGATACCAGGTAAAATAAAACAAATAAGAGAACTGAAGGTATTATAATGCTACAGATTTTAATAGTACACTTAAAGTTTCATAAAAACAATAATTCAATATATTAAATATTAGTTAATGTAAGAGAAAGGGAAAAACAACTTAATACTAAAGTACAAGAGGGACACCTGGGTGGTTCAGTCAGTTAAGCCGCTGCCTTCGGCTCAGGTCATGATCCCAGTGTCCTGGGATAGAGTCCTTCATCAGGCTCCTTGTCCAGCAGGGAGCTTGCTTCTCTCTCTGCCTCTGCCTGCCACTCTGCCTGCTTGTGCTCTCTCCCTGACAAATAAATAAAAACTTTAAAAAAAATAGTAAAGTACAAGATATCTAACTCAAGACCTTTAGCTGTCCAGAAATCTTTGGAAAATGCTGTGCTTTAGTCTATCAGGTAGACAATTATCAAAAATAACACATTAGTAAAGAGTTGGCTGATGTTTGCTATGCCAAATATTGCTGCATGTTAAATGGACAAAATGCTTCTTGATCATAATCAGGGAGATAATTCAGTATTATTGTTAAGAATGTTTAACAGGTCAAGAATTTTACAGGAGAATTAAATAGATTACTACAGAAGAGTCCTCTAAGTTTTTGAATATCAAAATTCTAGGTCTCCACTAATTGAAGTATTTAATTGGAAAACATTTTGGTTTGCAACCAGTTCTTCATTATTAAATGAATTAAAGAATTATGTCAACTATCTACTTACTTTGAAAAAGAATATGTTTTCTTGAAAATTTTAATAATTCAAACTTTTTTGATTGTTTGTTTTCTCAGATTATCTACACAATTACCTAAAATCTTCCATTCCTTTGAATGAAAAAGCATAATACTTTCTAGTCTTGTTTATGTTGTATGCAACGGGAGAGAAACATTTTTAATATTTTATATTTGGTGAAATTGCAGAAAAACTTTGTAATTTGGATCAATGAAAGTGCATCAACAAACACAAGATTTGTATGAAAAATCATGTATATTCTGGTCAGATTTTTCTATTTTTATTGCTGATTTGGGATCATGAAGACAACACTTCTCCATATCATTATGGCCATAGGGCAATTTGTTCCTTTAGCATTTCTTTCTCTATACTACAAAAAGGTTACATAAGTTATTATTACCATTGCTATTATTATTACTATTATTATTATTTGTGATTGGGCTCTCTAACTTTGAAATTCATGACTGTTAACCAAAACAACTACTGAAGTTGTTTCTAAATTTTACTGAATGCTAGTTGTATGTATTCTTTATAATCATTCTCCTTCTGGCCCTCCCCAAAGTACCCAGATTATGGTTAATAAGTATGGTAGGCTGAGTAATGGCCCCCAAAGGTATCCAGATATCTAGTTAATCAGATGTCTAATGCATGGAATCTGAGAGTGTTACATTATATAGCAAAAATAACTTTACAGATGAAATTAAATTAAGAATTTTGACATGTCTATGTCAAATTGTCTATGTAGGTCCTTATGTTGTCACAAATGTCCTTACAAGAAGGAGACAGGGAAGACTTGAGTATAGGCAGAAGAAAGGAAGGTAATAAAGCAAGGTGTTCTGCTTCTGGCTTTGAAGATGGATGAAGGCATCAAGAACCAATACAAGGAATGCAACTCCAAAAGATGAAAAAGGCAGGGGAACAGATTCTCCCAGAACCTCTGGAGGGAGCCCATGTCTCCTAACACCTTTATTTTGGTCTAATAAAACCACTTTCAGACTTCTGGCCTTGAGAACTGTTAGGGTGGATAAATGTATATTGTTTTATGTGGCCAACTTAGTTGTAACTTGTCATAGCACCCATTAAAGTAGCATAAAATGAACCTGTTGATAAATCCCATGAGTGACTGAGAATGTGTACTTGATTGAGTCCGGGCTTAGGAGAGGTAAGAAGACTTTAACTAAAGCTTCTGGTGCAGGAAAATATAATCCTTTCTCTGTAGTTCTCTCTTTCCCATTGGCCAAGAATATTTTCCATCTTTTGCATATATTAACGTTTATCCTTCAACCTTGCTATAATCACTTATTAGTTCCAGGAGATTTTAAAGTCAAGTCTTTCATATTTTCTACATATATAATCATGTCGTCTTGAACAAAGACATTTTTACTTCTTCCTTCTCAGTATGTATACTTTTATTTCTTTTCTTGTCTTATTGCATTAGCCAGCACTGCCAGTATGATGTTTAAGGCAAGAATTTGAATTCCTAAATTCTCTTTTTGATAGAAGAAGTCCTCTTTCCCTAATCCTGGGAAATTGCTCTTTATCTGTATATAAATCTATAACATTTTCATGTGGGAGAGTTGTTTCATAAGTGAATGCTGTTTCTTTATGAAAATTTTAACACCACACTTCCATGACCATAACGGAAATTAGATCCAAACATAACGCAGATAGAGAGAAAAGAAGTCTGATCCACAATGAGGTAGCCTTCATATTAATACATTCCAAGATCTTGAAATAAGAATCAGCGTAAGTCTGGAGTACCTGAAGAAGAGTTAATTTTAAGTATGTAAGGAAAAGAGATAAATATTAGCTTAGAGTAAGAAGAATGCATTGATGTAGGTACACTGTCCTGGGATTTGGAATTTATTATGTTGATTTCAACTGGGTACTTGGCATTGGCATTAACAGTCTTTTATGTAACTTAATTAAAGCCTGCATTTAACAGTAGTCTAAAATCAATGAGTTTGAAATTCTGGCATACTTCTGGCATGCTATAGGTTCAGAAAGAAGGGATACTGAATATGTGATCTGTAACCCACTCACATCTCTCCTCGAGCATTTTACAGATGAGGCTCAGTGAATTCCCCCACCCTTGGAGAATTGGTGGGTGTCTTTTGTAGGCAGGGGTTAACAGCAGAAGGCATCACCATAGAATGGGGTTCTGTGGCTTCTATGGAAATAGTGGAATCCCTGAGTAAGAGAGGCCAGATTATGGCTCTCAACCATTAAACAAAATGTGCTTACAAGACCATATAAACCACAGAGATATAGACTAAGAGAGAGGCATTTTGACATTGTCTAATTAAGAGTGTTATAGACAAAATAAATAGGGGTTACTAAATTATTGTTTGATAAATACAAAGAGAAAAATTATGTTTGACCAACACAAACCTGATATAAAATGATATGTGGGGATTGGTGGCTTTTTATTTAGTTCATTGTCCTAGCTTTGTCTTGCATAAATTTACTGATTGAAAATTAATCTCCATGATGTGGTCCATTCCCTTTTTATAATATAGTAAAAATCTTTACCTACTGGTTCTTGCTTTTCTCTCCAGAGCCACACAGATGGAATCTCTATTCTACCAGGTAATTCTTCAAAGCACGGAAGACAGTTTTATCATCAAAGGTTTTTTTTTTGAAAGATTTATTTATTTATTAGAGAAAGACAGAAAGAGAAAGCGAGCGCACATGCATGCAAGTAGGGGGAGGGGCAGAAGGAGAGAGCGAAAATCTCCAACAGACTCCCTGTTGAGTGCAATGCCCAACTTAGGGCTTGATTCACCACGCCATCATCATGAAATCAAGACTCAGATGCCTAACCAACTGAGCCACCAGGTGACCCTCCTCAAAGTATTAAGGTTCCTTCATTATTCCGGTTGTATTCATTTGTTGATGACAATATCTTGAAAGTTTCAGTTGAAACCTAGAAGTTGATCAGAATTATCACTGCCATGGTTTTTGTCATAGTGCTTCTAATGAACCTAAGATTGAAATAGCTCTGTTGCCAGTTTCATTGCAAAGTTGATGTAATAAAACTAATCTTAAAAGTTCTGGGAAAATGGAATAAATAGTTATTTAAAAATGTATTTTTATTACAAATCTTTTATAGAGTGCCCTTCTCAAACCCATATTATTTGTCCATTCATTAAAACATATCAGAAACTCCTTCCTGAAATGGGCTTCATGCATTTTGTTTTGGATTTAATGACTTCAGTGGTATAAATTGCCTTATATTCATGATTCATTTCAAACTGAGGTACAGCCAGAGGAAACATGGTGAAAATTTAGGCCAGAATGAACTTTGTACTACAAGTAATACATTTTACCCAAAGATTGCTGTTTCATGTGACATGCTCAGTTTTCATGGCACTCAAAATTCTGCATTTTCAAAGGACACCTGTATGTGCTAACACAAATAAAATCAATGTTACTTTAAAAATGAATCTAGAAAAACGTGCTTATAAGAGATTGCCATAAATTCAGTCTGCCTCATTCCCCCACCACCATGATAGTAATCAAGCCATGAACAGAATGCTTTGATTACACCTCTTAGGAAAACCAATCCAGTATATTCTTATGTTGTTGGGGTTTTTTCCCCCATTTTATGCTGCTATAAATAGACTTATTTTATTTGGTTATTATTTATATAAATATATCAAAAATTTTACAGTTAATATCCCCACCCTGAAATCTGAGAAAACAAAGGAAAGTAGCTCATATGTTTCTAATTAATATTTGGGAGGAAATTTTAATGAAATAATCCATAATCCCTCTTGGGATGTTTAATTTCCAAGCCTAAACTATTCCTAACATTAAAGTATATATTCTCTGAAAAGCCTAACCATACCAAACCAAACTAAACTAAACCAAACCAAACCAAAACAAAACACCAGAGCCACTCTGGAGATAAGCATACTTAGTAAAGGAGAAACTGGCATATAGGTCTGCTAGAGGTATTTTGCAAGTTAAGTATCTATTTCAGTGCATATTAGGGCTTTGCACAGAATTGCATGAGCCATAACCAGTTAGGGTTCTTTACCTGGGTCTTTGGAGTAGACATCTGGAGGCCAGTGAAATCTTCGAAACTGTATACACAGTTTTCAGGATAAATGTACAATATGCATTTATCCAAAAAAAAAATTCTCAGATTTGTCAGATTTCCAAAGTAGTGGCAAAATGTACTCCCTAAAAGATTAAATAGCTTTGATAGATAAATAGGATGTGTGATCTATTCATAAACTGATAGTCTATGCTTTTAAAATTAGGGTTTTTGAAGGATATACTGGAGCTTTCAAGTGGGATATCCATGAGTAGCAGGAGAGCAAACTCTAGATGGCAGATACAGTTTAGATTTGACTCTCATCTGGCTAGTACACTATAGATATTTATTCTTTTAAAATGTTTATTCTTTTAAAATATCTCCAGGCTAACACAGTAGGTATGTTTATAGCTCTTCAAAAGAACCAGATTGGGAGACCTGGAGATTAAGGATCTTTGTTGCATGAGACCAGGTATAAACTCAGGGAGCCCCCTAGGCAGTCCTTCACATTATCATGACAGTGGATTTATGACCTGACCTAGAGAGGTAACTTCTGTTGAAGACAGACAGATCCTTCACATCTATGGGCCACAGTTTTTTAAGAAATGAAATAAAATATTTTATTGTAGAATTGAGGGATTTTTTTTAATGCAGATATGTTTAATGTATAAAGAAACCAAGCTAGAAGCAAAACCAACTGTTAGATAAACTGATGAAACTAAATATCACTGGAGAGGAAATCTACAAACTTTTTAGTCAGTGGGACTTACCAAGAACCTAATTATTTGCGTCTGAATTTATTTACATAGTTGTTAAGACAAAACTCACCTTTCTTGAAAATACACAAGTTTATATTTTAGGAGAAGGATTCAGTCCTGTGGGATATCATTTAAAAAGCACTTTGGCCATTGCCCTGCAAAATAATTCTCAGTAATATGAACCTTTTTCCTTTGTGATTAGAAATTAAAGTGCTCCAGTGTGATCAGTTGGGGTTGAAGCATAGTTCTGATTTTTGCTAAGAAAATATTGGTATATTTTATATATTGCTAATCTGGCTATTGTTTTATATCCATGTCTTTCAAACTTTAGTAGCCACAAGAATCACAGAGGAACCATGTTAAAATACAAATTCTGATTCTGTGGTTCTGGATGGGGTCTTGAAATTCTACATTTTTTTTTTAATTCTACATTTTTAACAAGCTCACAGGAGGAGCCAATATTGCTGGTCTCTGGACCACACATTGAGTACCAAAGCTCTCTACGGTATGCCTATTATGTTTCCTCAATATGTTATGCAATTAAAACATGTCTAATTTCATATAAGAGGCTTATTTTTATAGAGACAGAGCATTCCCTAAATGACATTGAACTTAAAATAAATTTATGACAGAGCTCTATGCTGAAAGAAATAGCAGTTGGTAACTGAAGTAATATTAAAATACCATGCTAAAAGTCAAAGTTTTAGGTTAGAACCTTTCAAAAATTGCCTTCAACTGGTGATTCCAGAACTGTATAAAGTATCTTTGCCTAGTACCATTGCCATAAATGCTCTACTCCGTTTTAGTGGGTATAAAGACATAGTCTCTGAGATAAGAAAATGGGGCAGTCTTATTGACAATTTATCATTTATTCGAATGGTGAGAAAGCTTCGGGTAATAGTCTTTTTGGAGAGTGACTTAAACGTACACACACAAACACACACACCCTCCCTTCAAAATTCAATGTTCATATGTAAAACTGGGTAGGATGTACGTAGTCAAATCTATAATCAGCACGTATTTAACCTGCTGAGAACTGGCAGTGTTTGGGACCACTGTGTGGCTTGCTTCCTAATGTACAGTAAATTTCTTTTAAAACGGAGGTGCATGTGTTTTTTGACTTTGGCAGAAAGGACAAAACAGGAGCATAATGAACTATAAATTTTAGTGTATTTATGAGTATTTATAGCTCACCGTAAGGTTTTGCTTTCTGTGTTTTTCATATTTCCTCTGAACTTGGCTCCAGCAGCAAGTTCAGTACATTTGACCTTCTGACTGCAACAGCTACATTGGGTCCACATTAGCTGGCAAATGTTTTGTTTTGTGGAGAGACTTGCAGCATGAGGGAAGGCTAGAATGTGTCATAATGAAACACGCAGATGACATTACTTTTAGACAAACTTGCATTTATTTTCATCTCAGTTGCATTTTTAAAGACAGAATTAGTGGCTGACTTTGTAAGTCATAATACTAATTTTTTAAAAGAAATGCAGCTGCCATCATCCTTCCAATATGCATTATCATTTGTCCATGGGGGAGCTTTTGAATGTGACGGTCCTTTTGAATATGAAGGGACAGGTAACTATGGAGCCTTCTGCCGATTCTTGGGGCCCTTTACAAATTTAAATCTCTAGACCTAATTGACTTGCATCAGTGTGGGGAAGATTACCCAAGTTAACTCTGTTAGCTTTGCTACAAGAAGAGAATAAGGTATTGATGGACAATGACGTCTCTGCCACTTCCATTGTGCTCTAGGACTTTACGTGAGATGTTTCTCTGCCTTTCTAGCTTATTTTCCCGCACGCTAGCACAGCATGGCTGCAGTGGGATAAGGGAGGGAAACTGTGTGTGTGGCCTCCCCAGCAGGAGCAAGTTCTGCAGGCCCACTGGTGGGCGGAGGCCTGCTGAGAAAGGTGGCAGAGAAAGGTCCACTCTAGGGACCGAGGCTGTCATTCAAAGAGCCCCTACTAGGTGGCAGGGCTCAGGGGGAGGAGTATCGGTTGGAACAAAATACTCTTATTTTCATTCAATAGAATAAAAAAAAAAAAAGTTTACAACTGTATTCATCCAGATTAAGTATTTAAAGCCTCTCTTTCCTCTTTTTGCCTTTTTTTCCTTAATCACCTCATTAATTTCCACTTTGGCTTAAAATATTCAGCAGGCTGGAACTATATGGCTCACTTATTCTATGTTACTTTATTTACTTTTTCAAAGTAAAATGGCTAAAATCAATTAATACATTTAAGCCCATTGAGTATGATTTCAAGAGCTGCTAAATAATGCATCTTTCTTCACTAGAATGCTATGAAGTAATTCATCTGTGAAAATAAGGCATACTCTTTCTCAAGATTTTTAAGGAAATGGCAGATCATTGTCATTCTGAGGTTTAAGTCCCATTTGGCCCAGACCCAAGATATGGGCTAACTTGCCCAGACAGAGATTCTAGGATATGCTATCAAAGCAATACTTCATCACGGGCTTAGGTTACTTCTAGGCAAAGCATAAAAATTAATACCTGGTATAGTAATGGCTCTCTTTCTAAAAATCATGTGTTTGGGTTTTAAGCTAAACATGTAGAAAGAAGGACAAAACCACTCTTAAGCACAATTTAGGAAGCATATGATTAATAATAGTACACATACACACAATCTCTGAAATATCGTCAACTACGTTGGAATGTGTAAAGATATGTCCAGTGGGAAGATAGAGAAGATATAGCTTAAAATGGGAAAGAGCAAAGGAAAAAATTTAATATTGCCCAGAAAAGAGAGGGGAAAAAAAGAAATTATAAATGGTCTGGAGAATAATATCCAAGTAAACTTCTGCCTATTATAATCTCCTGATTTAGACACAGGTTGTTTTCCTAGCTATAAGGAAGGAAGGAGGAGAGAGACAAAAAAAGAGAAGATAAAAAAAGAGAAGAGAAAAGAAAAAGAATTAAAACCACCAGAAAAGAAGCTTTCAAGAACATAGGTCCATCAGTATGTGATAGTAAGGGGAAAGTGGACAGGGCAGTCCGGGGACTGAGTGGCATATGAAAGGTGCTTGGACCAATTCATAGGGTACAGTCAATACTCCATAAACATTAGATGCAATGGAGATATGCGCGCACACACACACACACAGAGGCAAACACTACATAAACATGCCATGCGGTGTGTGTGTGTGTGTGTGTGTGTGTGTGTGTGTGTGTGTATCCCTACCCCTATCTCTCAATCTCTATCTATCTCAATCTCTGTATATACACCAACCATTTATGGAAGGGATGGAAAAAGAAACAGAGGGCTATTAAGCAAATATGCACAACTTTCATAAGGCTGGAAATATTTATCTTTTCCTTTTTAGTTTTTAGTTAAATACCTATATGCTTATTGTGGAAAAGTTGAGAGCTATTTTTGTGACACACAGCTGTATTACAACTCTTATTTCATATGATATGAACTGACAAGGTTGACATTTTTTAGATATATATCTTTAGACAAATATCTTTATCTATATCTTCACTGATAAATTTAACAACATAAATGTAGCTGCTATAACAAACATCCAGTAAAAGATATTTTTAAAAAAGTTTCTCTTAAACCATCTGTGTTAATGGCCTGATAACATTTTGTTACGGCTTTCTGCAAATGTGTGAAGTGTTCTGACAGTGTGTCAACGAAGCATCAAACATGGTGAGAGAGAAGCCAGGAATTGGAATCATAGTGTTACCAAGTGTTAAAACTGGAAGGGACCTTAGACCTTCTTCATGTTGGAAGTGATGGGGCTGCAGCCCAGGAGGATTAAGTGATTTGTTCAAGGTCATACTTGGAACAAGGAGGAGAACCTGGGTCCCCTGGCTCTCAGTTCTGTTCCCTGTTAGTTTTGCAATTTTGCCTCTAACCATATTAATTGTTTTGTTTTGTATAGAACAAAACACAGATTGTAGAAATGAAAGAGTCAGTTCTTTTTTGGAGTCCCAGTCATTTTAAAGGTCATCCAATCTCTCATTAGTCCGAGTTTGTAGCTAGCTACCCCCAGTCATTTATTTAAGCATTTAGTCCACATGTAACTCTTGGAGATATTAGCTTCTCTGATAATGAGGAACAGTAGTTGTGGTTTTGAATAAATATAGTCATCTCTCACTTTACATTTACTTTTCACTGAGGAAGCATATTTTTCCTTCTTTTTTTTTCTTTCTTTCATTCTTACTTTTTTAATAGATACATATTCTCTCTTAGTACCACTAGATCCTGATAGTCAAGTAAATAGAAATTTTTATTGCATATACAGACACAAAAACATCATTCATGGAACACCTGAAAGATTACAAAGCACTTCCATATATGAATTCTTACCATGATTGCAAATTAGTTGAATGTTCTTAAAACCCTTTTTTACAGATGGGAAAACGGAGTCAAAGAGTTGTGATTTTCCAAAGTACAGGTCAAAGCGAGGTCTTTTATCTTTGAAATATGTTATCTTTCAATATATATACACATACAATGGATCATAGATCTTTAATAGATAATTAAGGTAAATGAGACAATTGCAGATTGTACTCTATTATTTTAGAGTTGATATAAAGGAAGATTAAATAAACTTTTCTACATAGTTCTCAGTGATAAAGGCCAATATAGTATTAGAAAAGCTAAACTTAGACTATATATTTTCTTTTGGTGCTTTAAAATCTAATATTTAAAATGCTGAACATATGTTGAAAAACAAGATTATTTCCCATATTTTAAAATTAATTTTATAGCTATATGTGTTCATATATTCAGACAATGTACTTTATTTATAATCTCAAAGATATCTGTGTTTAATCTGGATAACCTTTAATTGGTTCCCATGACTTTCATTCTGTTTTGCTATTTTGCCTTTCCTCCTTTAGCCATTTAAAGAGTTAACAGCTTACCATAGTTTTGGAAAATTGAAATAACCAGTACTGGGATTTATTAAGAAAGACTTGGACCAAGAGTCACAAGACCTGCATTCTATTCCTGTCTTGTCCAATGGGTTGCAACATGCCTTGAGCCCAATCACCTAAATTTTTGGATCTTAGTCTAATCTCTTATAAAAGGAAGGTGTTAGATCAGATGATCAACAAGACCCTTTGATTGTTTTAAAGGACTATGATTTATATAATGTGTCTTTTCCACATATTGACTTTATTAAGATTTTATATTATTATTTGTGTTTCTTAAAGAAGATGCATAGGAGAGAAATCTAAATATAAAAACAGATCAATTCTATAATTATTACACACATATACCTGCCTGAAAGCACAATCATAATTTCTGGGGCTTCACTAACATGCCAGCAAGGTAACTACCTCTTTTGGTAGAAAACAATAAAAATTAGTGGTATATCTTTAGGATAAATTGGTGTTGAATATAATTACTCAATAGTAAATCTATTTAGTTAGGTAGTTCAACCAGTTCAACTACATTAGTTCAAATGGTATCCTGATTTGGTTGATGTTAGATGTGGACACAAACCAAAATATATAAGACAAAACCTTGGGGTGCCTCGGTGGTTAAATCAGTTAAGCCGCCAACTCCTGGTTTCAGCTCAGGTCCTGAGATCAAGCCCCAGGTCAGGCTCTATGCTCAGCATGGAGTCTGCTTAGGACTCTCTCTTCCTCTCTCCTTTCCCTTCTCTCCACTTGCTCATGAGCTCTCTCTCTCTCTCTCTCAAATAAATTAAAAAAATCTTTTAAAAAATAAAAATAAAAGAAGTAGGACAAAACCTTGAGGTCATAAGCTTTCACTCTTCAGAATATGTGAATCTATTTTTGGTTATATTTTTGAACATGGTAACATGTTTAATAATACCATGATTAATCAGCAACTTCATATATACATATAATTTTATGTACCTGTGTAATACTATGGACCCACCCAAAAATAATTATACTCCCCCTACATGTTTCTAAGATCCTACATAATATACACTTTAATATGATTTGAAATGTGTTCCAAGTTTAATTTTTTTTTAAGATTTTTTATTTATTTATTTGACAGACAGAGATCACAAGTAGTCAGAGAGGCAGGGAGAGAGAGGGAGAAGGAGGCTCCTCACTGAGCAGAGATTCCCATGTGGGGCTTGATCCCAGGACCCTGGGGTCATGACCTGAGCCAAAGGCAGAGGCTTAACCCACTGAACCACCCAGGCACCCCACAAGTTTAAATTTTTAAGGTCGGTAGGGGTAGTATGCTTCTGACATCAATAATAGGGAATAATTTCTGATATTTTTCTTTGCTTGAACATTTAAAATTTTCCAGCATTGGGTAAACATGAAGATATGTTTAGTTTGCCATGAATATTTCTGGAGTAAAATGCCTAATAAGTCCAACTCAAAATATTCAAAATGTCAGGGGCATTTTATGTGCACACATACTTCCAGAACCTGTTGGCACCTCAGAGAGCCTGGCAGATGTTTAGGCGGTCAGCACTATCCAGGCTACATGTTATTCTCTTCTACTTTGGAGGAAGCCTCCAACAGGTAGATGCTGATAAAACCACATTTCTACTTTTGTTTAATATACAGAAATCCATTGTTTCCTGTGGCTGCTGGAGCAAATTACAAACACATAAGGTATCTAATGTTCTCTCACAGCTCTGGAGACCTGATGTCTGATACCGGTTTCACTGGGTCAAAATCAAGGTGTTGGCAAGGCCA
>RCUC01144787.1:0-34272 GCA_003697995.1 Taxidea taxus jeffersonii | reverse complement strand
CAAATGGAATTGCATCAAACTAAAAAACATCAGCACAGCAAAAGAAGCATTCAACTTGTGAAAGAGACTACCTACAAAATGAAAGAAAATATTTGCAAACCACATATCTGATATATAAGGAACTCATGGTTCTCAATATCAAAAAGCAAATTGCCTGATTAAAAAGGACTTTATTGGGTGCCTGGGTGGCTCAGTGAGTTAAGCCTCTGCCTTCATCTCTGGTCATGATCTTAGGGTCCTGGGATCAAAGCCCATGTCAGGCTCTCTGCTCAGCAGGGAGCCTGCTTCTCCCTCTCTCTCTACCTGCCTCTCTGCCTACTTGTGACCTCTCTCTCTCTGTCAAATAATAAATAAATAAATCTTTAAAAAAAAAAGGACTTTATTTATCCAAAGAAGGCATACGAATGGCCAATGGGCACATGAAATTGTGCTCAACATCATTAATCATCACAGAAATGCAAACCAAAACCATAATTAGACATTGCCTCACACCTGTTAAGATGGCTTTTATTGAAAAGACAAAAGATAACAAGTGTCTGTAAAGGTGTGGGAAAAAGAGAACCCTTGTACACAGTTTGTTGGAATGTAAATTAGTACAGCCATTATGGAAAGCAGTATCAAAGTGCCTCAAAAAATTAAAAATAAAACTGTGATATGACCCAGCCATCCCACTTTTGGGTATATATCCAAAGAAAATGAAATTGGTATCTTCAAGAGATATCTGCACTCCCATGTTCACTGCTGCATTATTCACAATGGCCAACATATGTAAACAATTTAGTGTCTGTTGACAGATGAATGAATAAGGAAAATGTGGTAAATAGGTGCACTGGACTAGTACTCATTCTTAAAAAAGGAAGTATGTAAACTCTGCCGTTTGCTGCAACTTTGATAAACCCAGAAGACATTATGCTAAATGAAATAAGCCAGACACAGAAAGACAAATATTTCATGATCTCACTAATATATGGATTCTAAAATGTCTAAGTCATAAAAACAGAGAGTAGAACTGTGTTAACCAGGGGTTGGAAGGTGGAGGAAATGGGGAGATGTTGGTCAAAGGAGACAAAGTTTCTGTTATGCAGGATGAATATATTCTGGAGAGCTAACGTACAGCATGATGACTATAATGCTGGATTGTGTACTTAAATTTTCTAAGACAGTACATCTTAAGTGTTCTCACAACACACAAAAGAATGTGGTAATTATGTAAGGTAATGGATATGTAAATTAGCTGGATTGTGGCATTTTTCACAGAAATAGAAAGAAATGTGTATATTAAAACATCACATTGTGCCTCTTAAACATAGACAATTTTTGTTTGTCAATTATACCTCAACAAAACTGGTAAGAATAAAACATACAGTACAAAAATATATATATTAAATGTGTGTACATTTCTAAGTATACACATATTTTTTACATTCTATCACCTACATTTAAAAAAATCTTTTAAAAAAGCCTATTAGGCCTGGAAAAAGGAAATAATAATATATAAAAAGGTGACTCTCATACAGATATAATAATAACACATTATAAAGTTTATTTAATTCTATTAATGAAGGGACTGGTAAGATGTTAATGACCCATTCAAAGGAGAATCCAAAGAAAACGCACATTTGTACATCAGAAACATTGAAGGAATATGCAAATAGAGGCAAAATTGGCTTCTTTCACATTGGGAGAGGAAAGTAAATTGAACCTCTACAGGACAGAATTAGCATATCTATAAACAAGATTTTGCATTGTTATCAATTATCTATAATTTAGAGTTTTAAAATAGCTCAAAAGCAATATAATGCTGGAATTGAATAACCAAGATGTGTGAGCTCTAACAATGCATAATTTTCCATTGAAGCACAAATTTCCCCCTACAAAACAAGTAGAAAAAAGCATTTTATTGCACATACCAGTTAAATCTTTTTCAGGCAACTTCCAATAGGTTATCCATGGAAACAACTAGAAATGTTCCTTTATGCTTCAAAACTTTTTATCTAAAATTCCACACACAGCTACATATATGCAAACACATATATTCTTTCTAGGATGTAGCATGTATAACATGCAGCATGTAGAACATTCATGTTATTGCTACATGTCCCTGGAACTGAACACAGTAAACTGAAGCTCAGAGACTTGCAGAATATAATCTATGATGCTAAGGTTGTAGATCTAGAATTCACCTTCCCCCCAAAATTGCACCATTTTCTTCTACTTCTGGATATTCTTCTAAATTTAGGGCTGGTGTGGAACTACACACCGTCCTGTGAGAATAGTGGTTTCCTAAACTGCTGATCAATGAGGTCAGATCAATGAGATCTGAAAGTTGTTTTCACTATTCTTTGTAGGTTCTATGCCTGCTTAAAAAAAAAAAAAGTATTAAAGAAAAAAAGTAGGAAATGAATATAACCATGTCACCTGTCTCAAGTGACATTCTCTTTCCTAAATAGGAATATTGACCTTCACCAAAACCTTTTTCTGCTTACTTGTTAGATCTACTGTCTAAATATAGCCCAAGCCTAGCCATTTTTCCAGAATCTGCGGGAGTTGCCTTCTGCCATATCTAACTTTGAAATGATAATCCTTTGACAGACCTTCTGTTAGTTGTTTAGTCTTTACATTCTGATGCACCCAAATTTGCAGTCATCCAGGTGGAATCAAAATCTGGAAGTGATTTATCACTTTGAAGAAACTAGACACATTCTTTTATAGTCCTTTCTTTTTTTCCTCCCCCTTCCCTAATTTCTACCCTGAGAGACAAAGGAAATGTATAAACTTGACAAACAATAAATCAGTAAATGAATCAGCATCTCAGATAGGAGAGTTTAGACTCAAAGACAAAAAGAAGTTCAAAAGAGAAACAACCTGATTAGTTTCATTAGCATTTCAATAGAATGTGGGCCTTCAGAAGAGGGTGGAGTAAGATTCCACCAAGTGTCATTGAAAATGAACACTTTGGAATTCTTGACAAGCTGGGGAAGAAGGTAATCATTTTACTTAACTTGTTTTTAGGTTCACTCATTTAAAAGAACTAACAGTTCCATTGCTCTTGGCAAAATACAATTGTGATTGGATCTTTTCTATTCACTGCACTGGAAATATCAGTGAGTATCTCCAACTGAGAGTGAGATATTGGCCAATATTTCATAATATGTGGATATTATGTGCTTATCTGTATTATTTTTCTCTTCTACCCTTTGGTAGTCGAATTTTGATATACTTCAAAAAACTGTAAATAATACAATCAACTAAATCATTATCTTATAAGAGTATTGATACAAATAAATATATTAATTCAACAACCCAGAGTCTGCTGAGTTGTACTAATCACACCAATGGGTGTTTAATGTGGTTAATTTCAAACGCAGCAGGATTTAACTATGTATATACTCTGATGCTATACAATTCTGAATAAGAAGGCATTTGAGCATGAAAATAACAAATTATATACTCCATGTATTATATATAGTTTCTTTTCCCCAAATAGCTCTCCTAGTCTTGCATGATAGTTAAATAATTAAATACTAGGTTAATTGTTTATATACAGGAGTTGAGAATTAATTTCCATTCACACTGCCACAAACCCATGAGTACTGTATCTTTTTGATAGTATCTTTTTTGAATTTTAAACATCTTAGAATTTGTTTTTCTTTGCTGAAAAGCAAAGTACATGAATTCAGCTTACTAGGACTACTGCACTTTTTTTTTTTTTTCTTGAAGAGTTGGGAGAATAATTTAAAAGGATCAAAGTGGAGGCATGGAATCATGCAGAGGCAGCACATGGATGTTATATTCTTGTTCTTGTTTCTCAACTCTGAGCTTGTTGGATAAGGACCAAGACTAATAATGTAAGACAAAAGAAAAATCAGTAATGATATAGTAATATAGCAGTAAGTTAATATTAATATAATATAACCTTATGTTGAAGGGGTTATCTCATATTTAAATGTCTTATTTAGAGTCTATATATGATGTAGTAGGAATTATATAAAAATGTTTGTCTATGTACAATAACTGGAAGATGGTGAACAAAAATAAAAATATGTGAGAAAATAAAAGTTATGAGTAATTTAAACATTTTAATTTATTGTTTTCTAATGAAAATAATATTTTAGATCTGATAAAGTAGTTCCATCGTCCTTAAGATATGCATATCAGCAATGATAATATTAAAATTTAGCAATTATGTCATCCGTATCTAGTGTACATCTAGTATCATTCTTGGACTTATAGAGAGAAAACAGTATAAAATGCCTGCCATAAAATATATCCCAGTTTAGCTTAGAGAACAAAAAGCTCACTTTGGACTGTAACTAAGAATGCTACAAAGGACTAATTCCTTTTCCAGTTCTCAATCAATTCACAGTGGTGATGTGTGGCTGATGTTTACAAGCTATTGGATGTCTTTGTATCACCAAAATAAGAAGAACCATAATATAGCTACTATTTAAGAAATACTTGCTATATGCCAGGCACTGAGTTAATCATTTCACATTCCTTATTTAACACAATTAACTTTTGAGTTATTTCCCTATACCTTTTAACAAATAAGGAAAATTGCATAGATGAAGCACATTTCTCAAAGTCTCACAGGTACTATACATTAGAAGAAGGATGTAAATACCGTTCTGTTTGTGCCCATTCCCCATGCTTTTAATCACTCCATAAAGCCCCTTCTACAGAGCATGTATGATCCTGGCATGGAGTGTGACTCAGGGGGAGTACAGAGGGAAGACATAACTGAAAGGAATTAGGGTGGGGTGAGTGGGAGGAGATAAACGGAAACATGACACTCAAGCCACAGAAGACCTTTTGCTCATAAGAGCTAAATTCTACACAAACAGAAAGATAACTTGATGGGAAAAATAAAGAGCTTACATTATTTTCAAAACCATGGTATGCTAAGAGTTGACTAATATTAATAATGTGTTCTTTCTGGCAGTGCAGTTTATCTTAGGTACCATCAAATGGGGGAAATAACAGAATCAAGACCTTAGATCTTGGCAGAAATTTAGGAGAACCAGCTAAGTAAGGTCACATTGGGCCTGCAGGCTCCAACCTGACCTTTTGGATCTGATTTTGATAAAACTGAGTCATTTTACAGGTTGAATATTTCCTTACTCCCTAAGCCTTTAGTATGTCAATAACCCTAATAAAAAACAAGGTTATCATAATGACATGATTCTCACACCCAGTCCATACATGCCTACTCCTGCCTATTTTCACCTTTATCAGAGATCTACTCCTCATTAACATACAGAGACTTAAATGTTTATAAACAAATCCAAGTGAAATCTGAAATTTTCTTTAAAATACTCCAGGAAAAAGACAGAGTGGCCTACATGAAACAAGAATGAAAAATTGTCAATAGTATTGAAGTTGTATAAGACTACAGGAAGGTTCTTTACAGTTTATTTCCCTAATAAAAATAAATAAACAGAAAAGAGAAAAATGTAGAAGGGCAAACATAGAAGTCAGATCAAGATCTATATTTATACAAATATGGAGATCTTCATTCTGAACAGACCATGATTATGTTACTTTTGAATTGTTTTGTGGTGGTGGGTATGTGTATACATAGTTGTACTTTTGAATATGCACCATGCTTAATCAGTCTGAAAAACAGAATTCCTCTCCTGATACTTATATTTCCTCTTGTGTGCTCACTTTTGTAGAAATAATATTCTCCCTTTTATTTGACACTTTGATACTAAAATTTCACATTATGAATAAAGCAATACATTGGGGAGAATTGAGCTGTGTTTCAGAAACAAGACTGTAAGTCCTCTGTAAGCTATTTTCTCAACAGTCTTAAGTTGAGGAGGATTTAAGGATTTATTCTGCCTTTCAGCATTAGCTTCATAAATACTTGCCTGTTCTTTTTATGAGTAAAGAAAGGAATCCTTTACGTGGAACCACAGCACGTGGAATGCCCTAGATTCTGCAAAACATTTAGAAGAAGTACAACAATTCTGAAGCTTGTCATTTTGAGGTTAGACAATTAATTCAGTTTCAGATTTCTTCAATTAATAAAAGGGGAATTTTCTGAAAATGTCTTGGTATGGAACAACTTAGTTTAAAGTTAAAAATAAAAGAAACTGAAAAGTTTAGGAGGAGAGGCAGTAACAAGAGTATTTATTTAAGTGAGGGCTATAAATGATAAACAAATGACAACTAGGGCAGAATGAAAGATGATCTAGAATGAAAAAAGTGATGAAAAGCTGGCAGGTATGTATTGGGCAAGCTTACCTACCTACTACTCCCACTGTAGGAAAGAAAAACAGTGGGAGACTGGGATGATAAGGCAGAGCCATGCCCTTCTCCAGCTTATCAGTGGACTGTTCACTGACATGACCCAGTATTGGTAATGGTTATCTTCAAATGACTTTTTTTATATGGAAAGGAATAAATCACTAAACTCTACCTTGAAGCTAATAACACACCATATATTAACTGACTTGAATTTAAATAGAAAATAAAATTAAATAAAATGAATTTTTTTAAACGGAATTTAAAAAATGAGATTTGGAAACTGTGTATGTGTGTGTACATGTGCATGCATATATGCACATGTGTGTACTTCCCAATTAGCACAAATGAATCATGCATTATAAATATCTCAGTAAAAACTGAGCCTTAAAATTGTCAGTGATAATTTTTATAACAATTCATATGTATCAATAATAATATATATTACAGAGTTGCCAAACTTCTCTCAAAAGACTTTGGTTCTACCAACAGTATTCAGGAGGCCTGAGTTGCTCTAATAACCTATTTTCAGTGGCTAGAAGATTTAACAGATCAAATGATATTTAATTACAAATGGATACTTGCTATTTTCTAAACCAAGTACCAAGTAGAATAAAAATGATTCAGTATAATTTTCTTATATTTCTTATTCAAATATTTTGTTTCATCTATATAGAATTTTACATTGTTCCAAATCCATGTGAACTGGTCATTAAAACAATAATAAAGGAGAAATGAAAATAAATGTGAAGATTTATATATCGCAAAAAAAATCTTTTATATAAGCCTCACTAATTATAGTTGTATGTTCTGAGTTTTTCTGAGTAGTCAAATTATAAAAATATGTGAGCTTGAGGTAAATGAAGCTAATATATAATCAATCCATTTAAAATAATTCAGTGGTAATAAATATGAAAAGAAAAAAAAAGTAAAGAAAAATTCTAGGCAGATCTTTGGTTTTGTGAGTTTATGAGGGTTTCGACTTTTTAAAAAAATTTTTAACTTTTTAATTTTTTTTAAGTGTACTCCAGTGATTGGTTGGCAAGGTATAACAAGAGACAAGAAATGGTTCCAAATATCAGCGTAGAATGCCAGTCACATTTCATTTTTAATCCACCACACCAAGAAATATAACACATTAGCACAACATCTGAAAATAAATTGCTATTTCTATTTACTGAATTAAGTTTTTGCCTCTGAGTAATTAAAAGTTTTGAACTTTGAAGGACTTTATTTGAAAACTATGCTATATCCTTTTCTTTTTTAACTTTTAATTTAGGTCCCTAAGTCTCTATCAACTATCATCTGAATCACTGTTCAGTATTTTCTGGTTTAACCTTCTTTCTAGAAGAGGATTAGTATGAAGTCAGTAATATAATTGCATCATCCTAATTGGCATGGATAAATTATACATTAATTGTGCAATTTTTTTAGTATCTAGAACTCATTTGATATAATTAGAATTCAATTACTTAATTGCTAATTAGAATTAAATCAGGTTATTTGGGTCTTAAGATGATATAAGGTAAACACTTTGTGGAAAATGAAGTCAGTATTGTTTCCATTCTTTAGTATTTATAATATAAAGGGCATATTATATAAGGATGAAGTGAGTCAGGATTGTTAAGGAAAAAGGACAGAGTGCAACAGAAACCTCTATATCATTAGCTTCCATAACCAAAATCCTAATATCCCTTTCCAATCACTGACTGAGAAGGCCTTGCATGTTTTTTCATTAGCCTATATTCAAAACCATTTTAAATTTGCCTTACTTACCTTACCATCCACAAAAATAAATTAAATTTATTTATGTAGACTGATATCTGGTTTCTGACCAAAAATTTTATCAGTTTAATGAGGCTCATTATTCACCAGGATGGCATCCAAATTTTTGGCTATTTCAAAAAAGAAATTCATTCTCAAACAAGGAAGATTTGTTCACCTCAAGGATATTATAGTGATTGTGTCTCAGGTTTTAGAAAAAATGGATATGAAAAATGGGAATAAATATGACATTCTTTAAATTATATAATTCCCAGGTATTTGATTTTATCTTGGGTACAACAAATTGGATAGGTGGATATTAGAGAGTTTGTTGAAATTTCAGACATTATTTTATCCTCTCGAACACCACAAAACAGTATCCTACACAGAGTAGATGCTTAAAAAACTAGATTACTTGTCATAGTCAAAGTAATATTTGGTGAGCCACTTGATTTTTGGAACTCCAAAGTGGCAAGCATGGAAGATTCTGACTTGTTTCACAGTCATCTAAAGTTGTGACCTTCTCCTATACGTGCACTTGTATGTGTATGTGTGTTCTTGGTCTCCTATACGTGCACTTGAACACACATACACATACAAAAGTAAGGTCGTTGCAAGAATCATTCTTTACCTTTAGTGAAAGTTCTCAGTGATATACCAGTACAGCTAAGATGACATTAATGGATTTGACAAAAATATATAATCAGACTTGTTTAGTCACCTGAATTTACTTTAGAATGATGTTGGTTAAAATACCAAATTATTCTCCAGCCTTCATCCTTTATACTCTCTATCAAGGCTTACAAGGACATATTTGGCTATATGCTTTAATTAACACCATAGAATTAACTTCTTTTTTTTAAAAGATTTTTTAATTTATTTATTTGACAGACAGAGATCACAAGTAGGCAAACAGGCAGACAGAGAGAGAGGAGGAAGCAGGCTCCCCGCTGAGCAGAGAGCCCGATGCAGGGCTCAATCCCAGGACCCTGGGATCATGACCTGAGCCGAAGGCAGAGGCTTTAACCCACTGATCCACCCAGGTGCCCCAGAATTAACTTATTTTTGGTGTAGTGTTCCTAAAATTTAAGTAAAATTTCCTTGGTAAAATATTTTGTGGGTGGATGTTGCCACCCTTGATGGATCAAATGAAATTGATTGGATGGATGTAATCAATTATTTGCAATAGAGTGACAGTCTGTTTCTATACCTTAAATATTAGGACTTGATCAAAAATAAAATTTAGAGGTAATATATTATTATCCAGACAACTAAATAAGAAAATAGAGATTATAATTAACTCACAATCTAATTAAATTATGATGCCAAAAAAATTTTGATTTTGTTATCAATTATTTTCATAATGTAATAACATGTGTTTTTTATATTTTTTGAAATGAAAGCTGATTTTTTTTTAAACTCAAAGTGGTCAGCTATTTTCTAACCATAACTTTATATGGCTAGAATTATTGTTTTAAAATTTTCAGAAGTTTTTCACTAAAACAAATAAAAAGCTTCTGTAATGAAAAAGTAAAATAGTTTCACTGTAAGTATAGCCCGTGGTGCATATCATAATAAAGAGTTTTTATATTAAGTAAAGTTACCCTAATTTTTTAGTTTATATAATACTGCCACAAAACATAAGCTGTACTTTAAAATGCAAATATGTATGTACATTTCAGTTAAAGCTGCATTATAATAGTCATTCATCCAAATGTTGTACCAGGTTGAATACAGTCCCTGTCCTGTAGGAATTTAGATGTAACCTTCAAAAGGCATTATTTTCATATTCTAAATGCTGTTTTAGGGGGAGCAGTGCCCATCCAAGTACTCAAACCATCACCCCCAAATGTTCTCCATCCTTCTATTGAATGTCTCTAGTCTTTATATCCATATGAGAAGCAGATTTGCTGTAAAACTAATGAAGCTTACACTCCAGTGGCCCTGTCACTTTTTTGGTCTCTACTAAAACCTTGGAATGGGCTATATACCTACAGAGGGGAAAAGATTACAGATTTGTGTTAGGCTCAAATAAAAATTAATTAATTAACTTTAATGAATTGATCGGTGAAAGGAAAATCACATTTTTCTAAAATTTTGTGATATTTGTGGTATCTATCACTTTATAAAATAGTTCTTTATTTGTTTCTAATTTGTTTCTCATTTTAAATATTTACTTATTCACTTACTTTTGTATTTGAAATTTGGTATTTTTTTCCCACAGATTTATAATTATATATGCTTCAGAGCTAATAAAATCTGGTTCCGTTTCTTTCTCTCTCTCTCTTTTTTTTTTTTTTGATATTTTTCTCTCTTGTTTTAAAGATTTTATTTATTGCAGAGAGAGATCAGGAGGGACAGAAGGAGAGTGTGAGAAAATCTCCAACAAACTCTGTGCTGATCATGGAGCCCACAGCAGGGCTCCATTTCAGGATCCCTAGATCATGACCTGAGTCAAAAATCAGGAGTCAGACACTTAACTGATTGAGCCATCCAGGAGCCCCTGATTCCATTTTTTAAAAAATATTTATTTAATTATTTTTAGAAAGACAGAGTGTCAGGAGGTGCAAAGGGAGAAAATCTTCAGACTCTCCACTGAGAATGGAGCCGGACATGGGGTTCAATCTCATGACCCATGAAATCATGATCTGAGTGGAAGCCAAGAGTCAACACGTAACCCACTGAGCCACCCAGGTGACCCTCCATTTCTGAATAGCATTTTTATCCAAACCTCTTTATCCTAGATTTTGAAAAGTTTCCTCTTCTGACTTCTATTGTTTTCAGTATTGCTCATCTCTGATTCAACCTTTTTTTTTTTAAATTGCAACTATGAAATTGTTTCTAAATTGCATACCTGGGAGCTTGATTTCTTTTTTAAAATCCTAATAATTTTCCACTGAACATAGGATAGGGTATATCCATTATATGTTGATGTATGTTACAGTTTCCTATTGCTGCTATTACAAATTACTGCAAATCTATTGGCTTAAACACACACAAATTTATTATTGTATAGTTTCTAAAGTTCAAGAAGTCCTAAAATCAAGATGTTCATAGTGTCTTTTAGAGGGTTTTGAGGCTATTTCCTCACTTTTATTGTTTCTGGAGGGTACCTGCATTCCTTAACTCATGGTGCCTTCCTCCATCTTCAAACCCAGCTGTGCGGCATCTTCAAATTTCTCTCCTTCCTGATTTCTGTTTCTCTCTTCATCACTCCTCTGATTCTGATTCTTTTGCCTCCTCTTCCCCTCATAAACCATTGCAATTACACTGAGTACACCCAGATAATACAGGATAATCTCCCGTCTCAAGACTTAACTTCATCTCATCTGCAAAGTCCCTTTTGCCAAATAAGCTAACATATTCTCTGGCTCTGGGAATTATGACATCGATACCTACTTTGTCTACCATATATATAACATATCAAGCCTTTTAAATAGCACCATTTTATCTTTCTAATTCTTTCTTAAAATTCTGAATCCGGACGCTGATCTTAGACTCTAGACCTGCCCTATTAACTGTTCACCACTATGCCATTATGTCTGTAGTTCTTCACAATACTTTTTCCTAAAACACCAGGGAATTTAATAACCCTACATTTTATTCCACAGCTCTCTGCCTTCTTGCCTTCACTGAAGACTCAGCTTTCACTCATGATCACCTCTCTGACTCTTGTTTCAAATCCTCTTACCTCTTCAGAATTTCCCATGCCCTCCACTGTATGCCCTGTATGTTCATCTCTGAACATTTAGTTATCTGCCTGTCTCCCTTTATATGATCTTAAACTTAAATCTTAAACCTCTGAGGAAAGAGGTCATGTTTTTAGCATTGTATTTCCTGAGAACCTTCTGCCATAACTGAGACACAGAAGATACTTAATAAATGTTGATTGAATAAATAATTTGAAATGCAAACTTTAGTTAGGTGGGAGCAATAAACCCTGCTTAGGAGGGTAAGGTCACAAAAGGGTAAAGCAACACAGTTTATTTGAGAATCACGAATATTTCAGCATGGCTGGAATATAGTATAAAATGGGCATGAGCAACAGGAAGGAGGTAGAAAGACAGGGAATAGGCAAATCACAGGAAGCTGTATCAAACCATAGGAATGGGACTTTATCCAGAGGTTCTGGGAATACATTGGCAGAATTTAATAATAAAATAGATATTAAGTTTGTATCCTAAAGGATTTTTTTAATAACTGATTTCAAGACCATATGTAAGTATTCTTTCTCTTCCAATTCAGTGTGGTAGGATTAAAAGTCATCCAAATTACATCTTTAGTCATCGGTTCTACCACAAAATAGCTCAGTTTCAGTACCTCCATTCTGTTAACTCCATAAATCACCAACTTCTTGACATTCTGAGGACCTTGATTTCCTCAGTTCAGCTCATCAAGGGGAAAGAGAACATGCTTTTTTTTTCTTTATAACCCGCATTGGAAAGTTTTGTCAAAGGGAATTCTCTATTTTTAAGGAATTCCCCAGACTTAAATGTTTTAGTGATGGAGTAGGCTCATAAATTAATCACTGGCAATCCAACAAATGCTACATCACATACTATGGCTTTAGGAGCACAGAGCAACTTGGGTTACTCCCATTTGTGAGGAGCTTAAAGATTTAATAATAATAATAATAATAATGGCAGCAGGGCCCTTCTGGTTCAGAAGGTCTCATTTAAGAAACCAAACGACTGGGGTTCCTGGGTGGTTCAGTCTGTTAAGCATCTGATTCTTGATTTCAGCACTAGGCATAGAGCTGGCTTAAGGATTCTCTCTCCCTCGTCCCCTGCCTCTCCCTCCCCAAAGTGTGTACGTGCTCACTCTCTCTCTTAAAAAAAAAGAAAAAGGATGGGGCACCTGGGTGGCTCAGTGGGTTAAAGCCTCTACCTTCGGCTCGGGTCATGATCCCAGGTCCTGGGATCGAGCCCCGCATCGGGCTCTCTGCTCAGCCGGAAGCCTGCTTCCTCCTCTCTCTCTGCCTGCCTCTCTCTGCCTGCTTGTGATCTCTGTCTGTCAAATAAATAAATTAAAAAAAAAAAAAAGGGAAAGGAAAGAAACCAATTGATTTCTCCCATCAGCAGAATTAGAAATCTGAGGTAGACAGTTAACATTTTTATGGGGAAAAATTGGATTATTATTTAGCCTATACTAAGATCTAGATGAAAAATTTCTCTTTTCTTTTCTTCTTCCTTTTTCTCTCTTACATGCACACACATAAATATATAATCATCAAAAATATAATTAGGTATTATTATGCCCATTTTTGCATATTAAGAAACAGATACTTAAATAGGTGTTATTTCCAAGATCACAAAATTGGTAAGCACTGGAATTAATGCTCTATGTTGGTTGTGCCAGCTTCTAAAGCCTATATGGTATTCTCATTTTCTTCCTCATTCAAGGGAAACCAATTAATATTTGTTAGGTGCATTTAGTTCTATGAAACAGCAAAATATCTTGCCTTTGGGAGCCTCCAGCTCAAATATGTAATTTGCCATCCCTCTTTTAAAAGCCATGGTCCTACTTTTTATCACCCAGGAAATAGGAGGCAACACAGTCTCAAAATTGATTCTTATAAATAAATAATTTTCATAAATGATATTCATATGTGTGCATAAACAGGACTTTTGAATGTAGAAAATTGAGGAAGGATTACAAGGGCTATAATTAGCTGTTAAAACTTAACTACCATTGCAGTTTTCAACATACTTAATAGCTTAATTAGAAAAACCAGCATTCATTAATGCTTGTAATGTATTAAGTACTGTGTTAGGCACTGGGGAGTGACAAGCCATAACCATTGACTTTGTCTTCAAAGAAAAAGAATAATTTAATAAAGAATTACAGTAAAGTTTGTTAAGTACTATGAAAATGTATTTCAGGGGCTTTTAAGTTAATCTGAAGTGGTTAGGGAAAGTTTCCAGGTAGAAGAGAAGTTAAGTTCAGACAAAAAGAAGTAAGAATTAATGAGATGAAAAGGGATGGGTGATGCCAAAACATAAACCATTGGCAGGTGGCCCCATGTCATTAAGGGATGCAACTTTTAAGAATGAAACAGTAAAACAAAGAGAAGGTTATAATTTGTTATATCAGAGGTCCTGTCTCTCACAGTTTGCTATTCAATGTCAAGAAATTAAAAAAACACCAGAAGCTTTGTAACAGGTGTGATATTTCACAGTTACAATAGTCCATATAACAGAGGTATAAAAAAAGTAATTTTTTCTTGACTAATTTTTGATGCTCTGTCAGATGACTTACTGTTTGAGCTTTCAGGTAAATTCAGTCCTACTGCACAATTTTTCAGGCCACTTCAGAAGGCATTAGCCACTTCAGGAGCACTTCAGTGATGCTCAAAGGTTGATTTTATACCATTGTTTTCTCCTTAAAAGGTCTTTCTTCCTTCCCATTTTACTTGTAAAGTCACGTGAAACAGTCCGAGGGCACTGGTTCCCATTAGTGGTTCAGCACAGAGCAAGTGAGGTGATGGCAAGGGAAGGAGGAGTCTTATCCCTTTAGGGTCTTAGCTGAACAGAGTTGGCCTAGGCTAGCCCACATGCTCAGGTTGGCATCGTGGACAGAGCCAGGTATTGGCCTTGGCTCATATCCATCCCCTAGGAGTTCCCCATGGGCAGGGCATGTGCACCCTTCTGAGGTGAGCACCCTTTTCCTTGGAGT
The DNA here is from genome assembly GCA_003697995.1 of Taxidea taxus jeffersonii. Lineage (NCBI taxonomy): Eukaryota > Metazoa > Chordata > Mammalia > Carnivora > Mustelidae > Taxidea > Taxidea taxus. The sequence continues at coordinate 19,584 of RCUC01144787.1, read as the reverse complement.
AGTTCTTGGCTCACTCTCCCAGCTAGTCCCACAGTTCACTTTGGGCCTATGGGGGAACTTACAGATCTTCTCCTGCCACCTTCAGACCTGTGGGAAACTAATAAGCTTATCTAAGAACCTCTCATGCCTAGATGTCACTGTCTTTCTCCAGCGCATATTTGTGGGTTTCCTTTCTTGTGCTGTGGTTAGAAAACATCTCTTCTTCATTTAGACTTGTCCTGGTCTTGCAAGGAGCTCTTGTGTTCCTTCCTCTTGACTTGCATTGGAAGAGGGAACACAAATACTACATTCTCTCCTCTTCCTTTCTCTGCCTTTCTCTCAGTGTGCACTTTATGCCTACCTCAGGTTTCTCAACCCTGACACTGTTGACATTTGAGGTCTGATAATTCTTTGTTGTGGGAGGATGTCCTGTGACTGTAGGATAGTTAGAAACAACCTGGCCTCTACTCACTAGACACCACTATCACCACTCCAACTATAATAATAAAAAAAAATGTCTTCAGACATGGCTAATTGCCCCATATAGGCAAATTGCCATGTCACCATTTTCTCCACAAAGTAACAATTTTGTCTACTCTAGGGCAAAGGAGATAAACTAACTATCAAAATAAGTTCATTTAAAAATATTTTTAATTTTATGCCTAGCATCTAGGTTTTATTTTTCTTCTCTAATCTCAAGGAGACTGTAAAGTCAATTGACATCTTTTATTTGCTGAACACTGATAAAAATCTCTCCTTTGTCCCCCAGGGGTAATTTTTTTTTTTGTTTGTTTGTTTGTTTGTTTTAAAAGATTTTATTTATTTATGTGAGAGAGCAGAACAAGAGAGAGAGAGCACAAGCTGGGGAGCGGGTGCAGAGGGAGAGGGAAAGGAAGACTCCCTGCTGAGCAGGGACCCTTCCACCCTTCCTCCCCACAATATGGAGCTCGATCCCAGGACCCTGGAATCATGACCTGAGCAGAAGGCAGACATGTAACCAACTGAGCCATCCAGGCTCTGCACCCCAGGGGTAATTGTAACCCCAAATCTTTAAGATTGAGTCAGAGGTCAGCAGAGCCAACACTTGTCAATGGTTAGTGTTTTCATGCCACAAGTTAATAGTTTATATATCATCTTCCCCAATAGCTTTAGCAAACATCTAAAAAAGGATTCATAGTAAAAAGTTAAGTAATTAAAACATTTATAAGATTTTAATCAATGTTATTATTTATTTATTTTTTTAAAATTTTGTATGTATTCCACTTTTTAAAAATAGCCCAACAATAGCTATGACTCTCCCTGGATAAATCTCTTTATTAGTCAGTACTACATTTCCATTCTTTTTCCTTGGACTCAGTTATTGTCAGACTGTTTATAATTAGAATCCCAAACTGTCATTATTACTCCATGCTACTGATCTATCACATCTTATCTCCTCTACTTTCTACCCTCTGCTCTTTCTACTGAGACAGAGGCAGAATGATTCTGAGAACTAGCCCATATAAGTCTTGGTCAGACCAAGCTGTGCTTGTTTTAATGTGATACACAACCCAGAGATAGACTTCTAGGAACCACATGTGTCATTTTGGTCTATCTAAAAGCAGTTGTTTTCCATCCTGTAGCTGTGTGCTTAGTAGTTTTACAATTAATTTATGATATATTTTGGAGTAAAGGAGAAAAGCAATTTGCAAGGGGAATACAACTTTAAGTTTAATGCAAACTAATGTACAATCAATCAACAATATTAAAAGAGAGAGTACTGCAACCGTTGTAGATATACTAGGCTAGTTCATTTTCATGTTCTGACTATAAATGTCTGGGTTCACACATTATTATAAACAGGAATCTAAATCACTGCAGCCAGTTTAAAGGCATAAACAAAACATTAATAGGAACAACAAAATTAGGAGCAATAATGCATTTTCAAATAAGGGTATTTATCCTGCTATGTTCTAAAAACCCAAACACATAACTAACCTGATAGCATAATTCTTGAAGTATGCATTATACCAAAGACTAATTATTTTTCTATAAAAATACAGTAACAGGATTAAGTTTTAAAAGGTCACTTCTATTGTAAAATGAAGCTAATTAAAATTATACATAAAATTGGTGGATGTTAGAAATTTGTTTCTGAGTCCTTATTCTTGTTGGAAATTCCAATATCTAGTACAATTTCAGGTGCATAGTACATCCTTAATAAATACAAATTAAATGAGTAGGAATTAAAGTTTTACAGAATAATATGAGTGCTAAATAAAGTAATGAGAGAGGAAGACACATGTTATAGTTTTGAAGTATGCCTGCATAAATAAAGTGTTCAGTAAATGCTTGTGATCTGAGCTGAAAATGTTCTTATGGAAAAGATGAAGAGAGAAATCACAGAGTGTTGACAAAGAGCTTACCACATGAGGTGGGCTCCCAATGAATTGGGCTTCCTGATACTTACATTGCTGTATAACCCCTTTCCTTGAGTGGCTCTTTTCAAATGAAGGAATATGGCATGAAGGGGTTTCATTTCTGAAATTAGGTCACAAAGAGCTGTGGCTTTCATCTAATTTGCACTCCCTCTGGCTCTTCCTGCTTGCTTGGTCAAATGAAGTCAGCTGCCGTGTTTCGAGCTACTTCATGGAGAGACCCACATGGCAATGAACTATGTGTGGCCTCTGGTAAGAGACAAGTCTAAAACATGACGCTCCTCAAAAGCCAAAATGAATCCTAAAGGCGTTAACAGCTGGAGCCTGCCAGCTAAGGGCAGTTTGAGCTAAGTGCAGTTGTCTCTCTGAAGGAGATCTGATTCTTCACAGTGGAGAATCGAGGAAAGCTGTCTAAAACATGGTGCACTTGAACAGACTGAGCTTTAGAAGGATGGGAGACTAGGGAGGAATGCAGCAAGGGAGCAGGAGAACTGCATGTTCAAAGGCATAGAAACTTGAGGCCGCATCTATAGGGCACAAAAGGGCTGGAGAGAAAAATGCTCCAGGAGAAAAAAGTAATCTGAAAATGGAGGAGGGCAGGTGCCATATGAAAGATAATGAAAGCCTGTGCTTTCAGATTCATTATCTTTCAGATAATGAAAGCCTGTGCGCCTCAAATGGCTAAAACTTCATCTTAAAAGCTATAATAATATTGAAGAATTAAGGATTTATATCTGAGAATTATAAGAAGATTGACATTTTTATAAAGCTTTTGTTCTGAATCAAAATAAGGAAAATAAGCCAGTTCATTGTAGGTTTCTGAGGTCATGAACCAGTATATAAAAACATAACCTGTTTGTTCCATGATAAAACATATGATGAATAGTAATTATTGCAAGGCCTTGATTTGCACTGGGACGGATACTAGAATATATTGACTTCTAAAGGAAGATGACAGTCTCTTGGAAGTCCAGCTTAAGTTTCTAAGATGGATGGGATATATGGAGATTAAAGTAGTTTCTGGCCAGTTCTTCTGATTTTCCATCTAAGAATCTACTAGGATAAAACTTGAACCATGTATACCACTGTGCTCTAGACCCAGATTTATCTGATTAATTGGGAGGGACTTGGAAGAGGACCACAAAGATAAGACTTTCAGGATGAACAAGAGGAACGTAGAAGAAAAATCACCATCAATAAGAAGCCACACAGCTTATTGGGCTTCATGTACTTAGAAAGAGCCTGGATACATGAAGAGGGCAGGAAAGCTACATCAGAAGTTACCTACTGTCTGAAAATAACTTTGTTCCCTGGGAAGGAAGAAGTTCTGTTAAAGAGAAAGAATTGTTTCACAAAGTCCCAGAGACCCTGTGGATATTCCCCATTTGTAACAGACTTTGAAATGACACCCAGTGATACCACCCTACAGGAATTCATGCCCTTGTGTAATCTCAAATTGAGCACACACTGAGGATCTAGTTACTTGTTTCTATTGAACACAATATGGCAAAAAAGAAGGATGTCAATGCTGAGATTAAGCTATGAAGACAAACTTCTCTATGTTTTGTACTTTCTTGTTCTGGCTGTTTTCATGTTCATGTTCTGATGATGCTCGTTCTGTTGTGAACTATCCTGTGAAGAGACTCAAATAACAAGGAACTGACAACTTCTTCTAACCAACAGCCAGCAAAAACCTGAAATCTGCCAACAACCATACAAGTAAGTTTGGGAGTGGATCCTGAAGGACCTCCCTGGTCCTTCAACAACCATGAAAGTAAGTTTGGGAGAGGATCCTGAGCTTTTAAATGATTGGAGACCCACCCAGCCTCATGAGAGAGACCCCACATCAGAGAACCTGGTTAAACTATGCCCAGATTCCTGACCCACAGAAACTAAGGTGATGTATTTATGTTATTTTAAGCTAAGTTTTAAGAGAATTTGTTACTGAGCTATAATAGGTAGCTAATACACCATCACAAAAACACTGAGTCCCCAAAAAGAAGAAGAAGAAGAAGAAGAAAAAAGAAGAAGAAGAAGAAGAAGAAGAAGAAGAAGAAGAAGAAGAAAGAAGAAGAAAGAAGAAGAAGAAGAAGTTGTTGTTTTCCCACTAGCTAAAGAGAGCTGAAAGGAATTTGAAACTGAAACAGTCTTACGGGGATGAAAATAAGGAGTGTAAAGAAGCTCTAGGGATATCAGAGATCACCCTGGACTACCTAAGCAGATATGAGCAGCAAATTTAACTGGTAGTGTTGAGTATTTAAGGATGAGCATATGGAGGCAACCTGTGATACCTGAGCTGAAGATCAACAGCATACAGGCTGTGGTTCCTCTTTTCTCCCTTCTCTTACCTGCAACACTCTCCTTTCCTGCCCTACCAGACACACACACCATAATAAAAGACAGTTGGATATCCCACCTTTGGGAAGATGTGAAGATCTGTTACCAAAATCAATCAATCAATCAATCAATCAATCTCACCTATACAGATTTCCTAGGGTTGTCTTTTCTTTTGTATCTGCATCACTACCATGCTGGTCCAACCCCTGATTCTATCCTGCCTGAACAATTACAGAAGCCTTCTAGCTAGACTCACCCTTTATCCCAGCTCTAACCCATTTCATGTAAATTGATGTTACCAGGAACATTTTAAATATGCAAACAGGATTGGGTATTATCTACTTTAAACACTTTAATATATTTCTATTGCTTTTATTTTTTAAAAAAACCTTTATTTGGCCAAAAAGAATTCCTGCACATTTGACCTTTGCTTGTCTTACTAGCTTCATCTTATATATACCCTTGTTATCTGCTGCTTATGTCCAGAAATTTTATAAACGTCACAATCTTACTGATTTCTAGACTAGATCAGTGCCCGTGTTAGTCTGTTTCTATCATTCTTAAATAAGTTATTTTATTACAATTTTTATAACATTATATTTGTAATTGAATATTGTTTATTTAGTTAGGTGTTTATTTCATTAATTAGATGCTTATATCAGCCATATTTTTTTAAAGATTTTTTATTTACTTATTTGACAGACAGAGATCACAAGTAGGCAGAGAGAGGCAGCCAGAGATAGAGGGGGAAGCAGGCTCTCTGCCGAGCAGAGAGCCCAATGTGGGACTCAATCTCAGGACCCTGAGATCATGACCTGAGCCGAAGGCAGAGGCTTAACCCACTGAGCCACCCAGGTACCCAACCATATTTTTTCTTTAACTAGAATTTAAGCTTTATAAGGGCAGAAATTTTATCTATGGACCTAGCATGTTACAGGTACACACTAAGTACCAAATAAATATTTGATGAAAAAGTAGGTGTATAGAGCTGGCATATATAAAATATCTCTCCCTATATTCCAAATTTCATTAAATGACATCCAGAATTGTCTAAACTGGTAACCCCTGGAGTCCTAACTCTACCTAAGAAGTCTCAGGCTCCTTCAACCACTGCTCCTCCCAATCTGGCCAATCACTCACCAGTTCTGAAAAAAACATAGTATGCATGGGAATTTGTGGGAATTTGTGACCAACTATGTGAGGCTAAAAACTAAAACCAGGCTCTGCTGGTTTTATTTCACAAATACTTCTGAATTCACCTCCTCTTCATCACTACTACCACTAATATCTTAATGGAAAAGAGTACTGTACCAATTAGACTCCTATAATCATTTTTAATTTTACAAATAAAATAAAATAATGACCTTCTAATTAGTGACCTGTATTTTTACGTATGCAACTTTTATCTATTAATTAAATATAATTTTATATGTAATTTATATATAATTATGTATGTAATTACATATAACATATAATTATATATATTTTATACATATAATTACCTATAATTTAATGCATTTAGTTAAATATATTGTTTAACTCTACAAGTTAAATAACTTGTAAAAACTTTGCAAGTTAAATTTATAAGCCTAATGCCTTTAATGCTCATAATAATACTTTAGAGAAAGCTGTCCTAGTTTTAATCCCATTTTTACAGATAGATATATTAAGACAGGTGCATAACTTTCTAAAGGATACCTAGCTTGTAAATGGAAGTTGCTGGCAGAATTCAAATCTGTTAGTAGGCTGGGAACTAATGGAAATGGTGGAACTAGTGAGATTGGAAGGTAAAAGTGTGCTTGCAAATTCCACACTCCTAAAGAACTATTGTTGTGCCCCTGACTGAAATTCATCTTTCATATATTTGGCGCAATTATCTTTCTAAGACATAGATGTGATTCTGCCATACTCCCATCTCCATCCCCCTCCCCTGCGCCCCCTACTCCCCCCCAGTGGGGACAAGGGGATGCAAACTAAGTCCTTTAGTCTGACATACAGGACTTTCAAGAGCCTGATGTCTTCCAGATTCCCTGGTTGTCTCCTGCCACTCCTGGTTTTCACCTTGCTGGCTCACCTTACACAGCTATTCCCTTACATGCTTCACATGTGCTTCTGCATATTTGCTTTCCCAGGAAAAGCTTCCCTCATTTCTGAGCTTGGATGCTTGGATAAATGTCAACCATCTTTCAAAATTTAGCCTAGGTACTATCTAATCTAGACAACTTCTATTACTTTACTTTGTCTATTGTTTTAAAGAAAAAAAATTTAGTTCATGTACTTATCTCCTCAATGGATTGTAAGCACTTCAAGAGCAAGAACTGTACCTCATAGTTTGACATCCAATGGTAGTCATAGTGATTGGCACAAGGTAGACACTCAAAAAGTAATTATCAAAGAGCACTAAGAAGGGATGAGTAGGAAGCCAAGACAAAACAAATCTGTATTGATTTAGAGCTAACACTATAATAGACATTTCAAAGTTGTCATTTCATCCACTACTTGTGAAAAGTAGAATCTATATGGTGTTAGCAGTTCTATTTTATAGATAAAGAAACAAATCTTCATTGAAATTAAAGAACTTTTCCAAGTTTTCATTATTAGTGGAATTCAAATGTAGTTTTGACTCCACAGTGAGGAGTACTAGATATTATGTATAATAAAGCTTTCCTGGAAAAAAATCTTTATAACAATGACTACCATTTATGGTGTAATTACCATGTCCAACATATTATGCCAAGCACATTTCTTTCATTCTGTTCATTCAATTGTTTATAAATCTCATGCTATAACCAGGAATATTCTAGTGACTGGGAATATTAATAGTAAATAAAACAGGAAAAAGTCCTTGTCCTTTATGGAATTTACATTTAAGAGGAAAAGGAGAAGACAATAAATTGATAAATTCATAATACACCAACTGGTTGACAAAGAGCTATGGAGAAAGATGATGTCTGAATGGACTTTAGGGTGTGCAGGGGGCAAGTGGAAGGGTTGCATTTGTAAATAAGGTGGTAGAGAAGGTCCTACTCAGTGACATTTGAGTTGGGACTGGAAAGAGACATCATGGGCTGCCTGGCATGTGGACAACCAGGAAGCTAACATAGCAGGAATGGGAGAAGAGTAGGGAATGTTAGTGGGAGGTGAAGTCAGAGAGGTAGGGGTTAGGGTTAGAGGTGCAGACTGGGTAGGGTGCTGGATGGCACTCTTAGACTTTGACTTACATGGTTTGGAAAATTACTAAGCAGAAAAATGACACATTCTGATAGGATTTGAAAACATCTCTCTGGCTACTGTACTGAAAAATACTTCAAGGTGGCAAGGTCCAAAAATAGTCCAGTTAAGAAGGTATTCAATAATTTATGTCAGAGATTGGGTTAGCTAAAATCGGGTGGCAGTGGAGATAATGAGAGTGCAGAAATTTTGAATATATTTCAAATAGGAAACAAAGAATTTTGTATGGATTAGATGTAGTTTGTGAAAGAAAAAGGAGTCAAAGGTAAAATATCACTGTGGTTTTTGATTCAATATGTAAAATAGACATGTAAGAAAAAGGTCTAATAAGATTCAGTACAATGTGAAAGCAATACACTTTTATCATTATTTCTGTATAGTAATACAATTTTGATATTTCCATATTATTTGAAGAGAAGTCTATATTGGGGATAAATTATGCAAGTGGTCAAAATTGCTATTTCAAAAAATTTCAAAAAAATGGCTATCACAGTCTATCTTTAATTTATTTTATTATTTATATTGGTACTTGTCACCAATATAAAGTGTAGTATGTATGTAGTATGTAGTATGTAGTATGTAGAGTGTAGTATGTCTCAAGGAAATTTCCAATCAGGACATTTTTTTTTCACTTTTTAATCCAGTGCCAGTGAGACATCAAATGTCTACCAGTAGGAAGCAATCATAATGCCTCAGATGTGATTCTTGGGAGAACTGAGCTACTTTCATAGCCTGTGAAAGACAGGACTTGTCATGTTTATTGCCTGACAAGACCTTGAGCTCTTTTTATTCAGTATGCATGTATAGAGTTTTAACTAAGGCTATTGAAGAATAATATAAAAATAATCAACAAGGACACTACCATTTTTTGGAGCTGTATGTGTTTTTCTGTGACTATAAAAGTGATATAATAAAGGAATCCAATGGATGCAATGTGAATCCAGAGAAGAAAAAAGGATAGAAGCACAGTGAATGTAGAATTAAGAAGGTGTCATTAGTCACTGAGATCACAGAAGTAAAAGAAATACTTTTTTTTTTTCTTTTCTTTTTTTTTCCCCCTTCCTGGTGGTGTGAACACCTGAAAAAGGACTCAATTAGACCAACAATCAATGGCAATACTTCTTTGGTTATGCTTATTAGGTGATTCTAGTTTAGATTCCAACTGAGCTGGAGGCACCACAAGGGAAGAAATGTCAGCAAAATATAATGCTATTGATCTGACATTTACTCATGAAATTATCTTCCAACAATCTTTGCTGAGACATCCTATTACTACCTTTATTTTTTCCACAATGCACAGAAAAGTAAACTCAGTTCATCGCTAACATTAGAAATGCTATAGGAATTTGGCATGAACTTTCATTGCTGTTTCAACACTCGTATAAGCATTAGTTGGGTAAGACAAAGGAGAGATGACTGTAAGTGGGATTGATTATTTCTCAGGAGAGGAAAGAGGGAAGATGAGGTAGGTAATAATAAATCAGATTCTCTCAACTTGGCAGTCAACAGCTGGCTGTGTATCAAATGCATATGAAAGTTCAGTGGCAGTTGTCAGCACTGGATAGTCATTTGTTAAATGATGTGAAAGATTTGGTGTTTAAAGTAACAAGTATAAGATGGGAAACATAATAAGACAAAAAAGGAAAATATATTATTAGTCAAATGAAGCTTCCCCTGTCAAATAGTCACTCTGGAAGAATGTACAGTAATATAATGTGTGTATCATTGATAAAAATTTGGGGAACTGCTATTTTGGAATTGTCCTAGGGGTAAGTTTTTAACACTACCCAAGAATATGAAGAAAATGAATAGAAAATTCAAACTAAAAGATTATCAAAGGAAATGAAGCAGAATAATAAAAGCTGCCAAAGTGAATAGCCTCAAGCAAGGACTTGGGATAAAGCATGAATTACTACCAACACTCTATTCTGCTTTTCTTCCTTCCCTTACAGTCCAGTACTTCCTAGACTAGTAGACACAAGGAATAATAGATTCTTGCTAAAATGGGATAATTGCTAATATCATTGTTACAAAAGTATGGAAAACCTATTCTAATCCAAAAGTGAACTAAGTGATTTGAGATTGTTCAGCTTGACCAAATCTTAATAAAAACTCCTATCTGCTCAGCTCTTGCCTAATGACACTCAATGAGTTACACCCATAGAATGACCAACAACTTAATATTTCTCTTTTAAATGAAGCCATAGAAAATAAATGATTTTAAAACCAGATTAACGGCCTCTGGAAAGAACTACTATAGATCGACAAATAACAGTTTGTAAGTGTGAGTTACCTTCTGATATATCCAATCACTAACACAACTTAGCATCTTGAGATAGGATTTCCCAAATTCTTCTTGGTTTCCATGTTGTAAGTACAGACTTTCCACTTCAACTTAGTAAACTTGGAAGATAATAAAAGATGAGGAAGGTGAGGAGTCCAATAACCACACACACACACAGAGTAAAGGAATATATATTAAAAAGTTTATTCTAAAGGCAAGAAGAATTGGAACAGTTTCTATACCTTGAATCACAAGCAGTTCAGAGTGGAAGAGGTGATAGCCTGAGGGTTATGGCACATTGTAACATTCTGAGTAGGTGTTGATGTATTTTTAACTGTGGGGGGAAAAGCAGGCTGATTTACTCATTTGGAACCAGAAACTAGCCCTGGCAGGTGTTTTACCGCATTAAGCATATGGGCCTCAAAATGTCGATGACACCCTACTGCTTTCATTTTTTAAGTCATCCTATTAATAACATCTGACAGCTGGGTCAGAAGCATATGCTATTTAGCCTTATTGTGACATTTTGGCTCGTCAGGACACCACCAGTGATTATTCAACCTTGAGACTTGCGATCTTGTGTCTTCTGAAATTATGACTGCTCAACAGAGTAAAACAACCTATAAATTCCAGACAGAATACTTTATGAGTATAACTGAATTTACTGGCCACATAGTCAAATCCTTTTATGTGTGAAGCAAAATCAGCCTTTAGAGTAGAGGGAGTGGATGGATCTATAATGTTACAATTTAAGGGTCTTGACACGGAATACTTCTTTCAATACATACACCCCCAGAGACGGTACACACTGTTTGTTCTCATCTGCTGATACAGAATTAGAAAATCTTTACAATTAGGTTGAGTATATGGAGGAGGAGTTTAAAGAGTTTAAGGGGGAGGTCGTTTAAGAAATGGAGCACAAGGGGCGCCTGGGTGGCTCAGTGGGTTAAGGCCTCTGCCTTCAGCTCAGGTTGTGATCCCAAGATCCTGGGATTGAGCCCCACGTTGGGCTCTGTGCTCAGCAGGGAGCCTGCTTCCTCCTCTCTCTCTCTGCCTGCCTCTCTGCCTACTTGTGATCTCTGTCTATCAAATAAATAAATAAAATCTTAAAAAAAAAAAGAAATGGAGCACAAAAGAGAAGGGAATCTACACTAAAAAAAGATGACTGGTAGTACTAACTGTAAAATCTAATTTTGCCTAGGACTCCCTGTGTGAACTGTTTTATGCCCTGAGCATTCACTCTTCATTGTCCATTTACTTGTCACCATAAAAGGGGACTAAATACCAAGTATTAATGCATAACACACAATTGTTGGGAATCTGGTCTGGCACAAGTATCGAACACCTGGGTTAGTGGAACAAAGAAAAATAGCCAAAGTCAACATCCATCCCTCAAAACAGACACTGGAGCAGGGAAGCTCAGAAAACGATAAAGAGGAGTGTGGTGTCTGTGAGCATGAATACTTTCCTCTGCTTATGGACCAATAACCCAGAGTTCTACTGGTTGGATTCCACAAACACAATGGAATAACAAATCCCACTCAAAGAAAACAAAATAAAAACACTCCTAGATACTATTTGTTTGTTTTTGTTAGTATTCTCTCTCCATCTTTTCTAAATGAATCTAGATTCTCTGATAGTGAACGCCCCGAGTGGGCATAAGTAGGGCCAGAAGAGACATGGTGCAGAAGCCAACACTTATTTTCAGCATGTTATTAAAAGCTGTTGGCATGATTCTTCCAATCTCAAACACTCCCTACCCAATAGCAAACAAGATAAGCTTCCCATTATAGGAATAAGAGCAATAAAATAAGAATTTTATGACAATATTTTGATGCTCAGGCCAGAGTCCCTGCCAGGATATCTCCCAAAGGTGCTTTGTGAAATGAACTGCCAAATCTTGGAATACCCTGACCATCAAGTATCAGGAATAAAGTTAGCATTAAAATTATTGATTTGTGGGAGAAAAACACAGCTTCCCCCTTTCTTGAAAGATGAACCAGACCAAAATAGCAGTAGAGACACCTTTCACAGAGGTCTATCTGTTTCATTTGCTTCCCATAATGCCAGGAATATTGACCATTTCCAACAAAGTACTCCTCACTGAAACCTGAAGCTGTGTGTGTGTGCGTGTGCGTGTGTGTGTGTGTGTGGGTGTGTGTGTAAGAGTTTCCTATATATCTTCAGTGAACTGAAAATAAATGTTAAGTGATGGTATTCAACCCTAAACCCATAGTGACAATTTATATTTTATCACCAGGCTCAGTGGAGAAAGTTTAGCTAAATTTCTGTCCATTTGTGTGGGTGGATAAGTGCTAAAATATGTCACTTACTTCAAGTTAGTGACTGTAACATATACATACAAAACTGGCTTAACTTTTAGTTAAGACATTGGACCCCTAAGTAAAAGAAATCTATAAGTCATTAAAAAAATGCACGGTTCTGCAGCAGATGTTTTAACTTTGTTTGGTCTTCAGAGGTATGCCTTATAATTTGTTTGGTTTTTGTTTTTGTTTTGTAAAATGCTTAGTAGTGTGCCAGTAAAGCAGCTTTTCTGTCTCCAATAGCATCTGCTTTCCATGCAATGAAACCAACTTACAATGAATCTGAGGGAGAACTGTGTTCTCATATACTATATTTGGAGTAATCCTGGGAAGCAAATCCTTGCAGCCTTTGAAATACCATATAACCATAACAGCGCCAATTTTTCCTTTCCCTCTGGTGACTGAAAAGAAAAAGTATGCTCCCCTCCCTCATCCCTGAACCAAAGACAGTACATTGTAATTATTTCTTATTTCACCGTGATTTGCATTTTACCTGACACCATTTATTTATCCAAGTTGAAAAGCCATGCACTTAAGTATGGTATTTGAAGTGATTTTAATCACCTAAATTATTTTCTCTAAGTTTTAAAAGCTATCAGTGTTTTCTTACTCCTCATTGCCAAATGATGGTGGTTATGTAACACGGATCATTTCCTTTTATATTTAAAAAATGAAATGCTAGTGTGAAAACATAAGTGTTTAATGTAACTACTGCTTCAGTAAAGAAAATACATGGTTAGGAAAGGTGATATCAGCAAGAGAAATGCTTGCCAGCTTGCTGACAGCCTGCCTCAAAGTCCTCATGTATTTCTGCCCGGTAAGCACATCATCGTTGGATGTCAGGACGTCCTATGTGGTCAAAGTCTGTAAGAACTGCCACGTTGACTAGTCATAGCCATTGTCACTTTAGGTTGGGTGTATCACCTCTGGAGATCTTAGAATCGTCCCATAAACCTTCCTTTCTCCCTATTCTGTTATGAACACCAGCCACCATTTCTGTAATGATTCCGGTTACTTATCTGGAGAATGTAGTGTATTTCATTTCTTTGGTGCATTGAGACACTAAACATATATACAATATCCTACCTTTCCAAGGCAAATTGAGGCCATCTCAAGACCTATTTTCTCCAAAGTAAGTTCATGAAAACTGGATGTTGTTAGGCAGCTGCAATGTTCACAGCTGGACTTCGGAAGGGGAGAAATCTGAAGCCACCACCAGGAACTACTCCTTTGTTCCTCTCCACTTCTCAAACACCTGCCTCAGTTACGTGTCAGATGACAGGAATCAGCAGTTTCAGGAGAGCAGGGACCTGCTGTGGGGGAAAGACTAGAGAACAAGATGCTGGCAGTGTCTCTGTTCATATCATTGAAATTCATGGAAACCAGAGTTTTCAAAGGAACTTTATAAAATGGATTCAATGCTATATGTCTTGTTCCTGTCCACCAGCAATCCCTTTTTAGCAAGAAAATAGAGACTATACTAGGAACTGATATGCCAGAAGTTCCACGTTTTATCCTTCCTATTTTGCCCTGCATAAGAGATGGGACTCAAGTATTAAGTGGAAAACTTCTCTCAAATACAGATATATAAAATTTTATTCAAGCAACAAATCAGTTTCTGGAGCCCCAGGAGTGAAGGAGTACAATTGTCTGACATTCTAGCCCTTCCTGTCCACTCTGCAATATTGATTTTAAACACATGGTCCATAGTTTCTCCCTCGGCTTTTGTTATTCAGACTATAGACAATTTAATACTCCACATAGTTCCACTGTATGAAAAATGAGAATAGTTGTTATACTTCCCCATAGTTTTTTTGGCCATTATTAAGTGAAAATACAATGCAAAAACATTTAGCACAATATCCGACACATGATAAGCCAATAAAGTTAGCTGTTACTGTCATTATTCCTGAGTCAGTATCTTGGTTCTGCCCTCTTATGACATAGTAATAATATGCTACTTCCCTTTATTCTCTACTGTTGTTTTCAAACACACCTATGTTAGTATTTCTCCTTCCGCACTTTGTTTTCTTCTCTAATTCCAGCTTCTGTTCAGTGATATCTTAGAATTTTTAGCTCATGGCCTAATTTTCATCTCTCAGCTGAGTCTTCCCTGATCCTATCAAGTAGGCTAGATTCTTAGGTTATTTATTTTCAAAAGACGATATTGTTTTTATTCAGGGTCAAAATGAATATGTCTGTTTTATGTCTATTTCACTACTGTGATATTAAACTCCAGGAAAGCAAGAACAGCTCATTTTCTTGCTCACCATTTTATTCCTAATGCCTGAAAAGCTGTTTGACTCATATGGGGACCTCCACAAATATATTTGAAACAAAAAGAATCAATCAACAAATGAATGCTGTTACTTGTAGGCCATTCTTTATTTATCATCTCTTAGGAAACTCTGCTTATTAAAAACCATGATGATCGCTATCTTGTCTGCATCATCCAGATCATTTTCATAACATAGTTTCAGGATATTACATCAACTTCCTCTATGATATCAGCTTCTAATTCAAATATTTATCTTTCCATTTCATCTCTTTTATTATCTGTAATGTTGTATAACTTCCTCTTAGCAAATTAATCATTCATTCATGCATTTAAAATGTTCAAAGATAGTGCTAAAGACTGGGGATAAAAACCTCATTGTCTTATTCTTGTTTGCTCATTTATTTTGGTTTGTTTCTTTACTTGTCTGGTAGGAGCAAACATATAATAAGGCCAATATAAATAAGTAAGTTTAATGATAATGTCGGCACAAGGAATCCTTAGAGAATGGTATAGGGATTCTCAATGAATCTGAGAGAAGAGTGTCAGGAAATTTTTCAGAATGGGGTAAAGGAGGAAAGGGAAAACAATACAGGACTAGAGGCAACAAGAGCAACATTGCCTCTAATGGGACTCTAAGATGATTGCTGGAACTATAGCACAAAGTCAGAGGCAGAGTAACTCAGAGACGATGCTGGCATTGCTGGCATATTGTTAAAGTGAGATCATGGGGAACTTTGAATATCATGCTGGAGAGTCTTTGCTCTCTCCTGAATAATGGTGGATCATTAGAGGATTTCAAGAAGAGGGGTGACATTGTCCAGCTTGCTTCTAAGATTTAGCACTGAAAGCTCTATGGAGGATTTGAGGAAGCTGAGTCCACAAGGCCATTGCAGTAGTTGAGGTAGATTGCAGTCCTGATCACAAGATTCAGTGCAGTGTTGCAGGAGAAGGTTTTGGAGAATGTAAGGTGCTAGAGAAGCATAAGGGTAATGAACGAATAGTCAAGGCTAGAAAATGAAGGGAAGGTAAGAAAGGAACATATGGATGGGAGCAGTGAAGGCAATGTGAGTTAGGAAGCCCCTGTGAGTTTAAAAGCAAAGAACTATGGGAGAGCCATACCCACTGAACTGTTCAGTTCTTGTAGTTTAGAATTTCTTGAGAAGCAGTTCTGAGTCTTCCTGCAAGAATTACATCCCTCCTATCATCACCACTATCTGGCAGGAAATCAATAGGACTAATTTACTTATGTCCTTTGTCCCAAATCTTTAAGCTCTTCCCCCCAGAAATCAGCTCACTCCCTCACAACCACTACCTGTTTTCTAAGGACACTCACTTTAGGGAATTTTCTCAATCATTCTTTTTAAAATAGCATCTTCCACAGACTCACCATACTTTTCTCTCCAGCTTTAGCCCTCTTTTTCACAAAACTGATTACCATGATACATATAAGTACACGTAAACCTTGAAGATGTTGTGGGTTCTGTTCCGGACCACTGCAATAAAGCAAATAATGCAATAAAGTGAGTCAAATTAGTTTTTTTTGTTTTCCCTGTGCTTATGAAAGATATATTTACACTATACTATAGTCCCTTAAGTGTGCAATACCATTATTTCTAAAAAAAAGAGTATATGTTAATAAAGAAGTATTTTATTACTAAAAAAATGCCAGGAGCACCTGGGTGGCTCAGTCGTTAAGCATCTGCCTTCAGCTCAAGTCATGATCCCAGAGTCCTGGGATTGAGCCCCACATCAGGCTCCTTGCTTAGCGGGAAGTCTGCTTCTCCCTCTCCCACTCCCCCTGCTTGTGTTGCCTCTCTCACTGTCTCTCTGTCAAATTAAAAAAAAAAAAAATCTTAAAAAATGCCAACCATCATCTGAGCTTTCAGCGAGTCATAATCTTTTTGCTGGTGGAAGGTCTCACCTCGTTGTTGATGGCTGCTGACTGATGAGGGTGGCTAGTAGTTGCTGAAGGTTGGGGTGACTGTGACAACTTCTTAACATTAGACAGCAAAGTTTACAACATCAAATGACTTTTCCTTTCATAAATGATTTCTCTGTAGCATTGATGCTGTTTGATAGTATTTCACCCACAGTAGGATTTCCTTCAAAATTGGAGTCAAGCCTCTCAAACCCTGACACACGCTACTTTGTCAACTAAGTTTATGTAATATTCTAAATGTTTTATTGTCATATCAACAGTCTTCACAGCATCTGCACCAAAAGTGATTTCATCTAAGAAACCACTTTCTTTGCTCAACCACAAGAACTAACCCCTCATCCTTTCAAGTTTCATCATGAGATTACAACAAATTGGTTACATCTTCAGATTCACTTCTAATTCCAATTCTTTTGTGTTTCTAGCACACCTGCAGTTACTTCCTCCACTGAAGTCTTAACTCTTCAATTTGCAAAAAATGCAATATCTGTGAAGTGTGATAAAACAAAGTGCAATAAAACTGAGATATGCCTGCATTTAGTTATTGTTTACCCATTCCTACCATTTTTAAGTCTCATGAGAATATAAATTCTTGTCTGTTTTGCTCATTGTGGTATCTTCAGTTCCTAGAACAATATTTGACACGCAGTAGCTGCTCAAAAATGTTAGTTACAGAATAATCATGGTTGGTAACTTTTGGTGCCCAAAGATTACAGACCTCTATAAAATGTTGGAAAATAAAATGAGCCTGAAGTACCTTAGAAAACCATTTGCCAGGTCCACAGAGGCCTAGGAGGGGTCCCCTACAGAGGGACTGCTTTGAAGTATTCAGGGTAAAAAAGGAGATCTAAGGGCAAGGGATTCTGTGACTTTGGGGAATAGCAAATGCTTTGTTCTAACCCAAGGTACATGGTATCTGACAGTCTCCACTACTCAGGAGGCAAAACCAGATTTGACAAGTGGGAGAGGAGCTTCCTGTTAATATTGTGTGTTATCCCTACTGCTCAATTTTACTCTAGCAGGAAAGGAATATTATCCTGGACAGACACTCACCAGTGAATCCCAAATACCTGTGGTAAGCAAAACATATGCTGCTTTTAAATTATTTAAATTCCTATTTAAAACTTTTAAAAATAGAAGGTAACAAAAATAATACCTTCTTTACCTATCTTTGACCTTCTCATCCCAAAAGAAAATGGACATTCTACTCTTTGGACTATTAATAAACACAGTGGTGAAGAAATCTCCTTCAGTTAGAGATTTTCCCCCATCTCCTACCCCTACCCCCAGACTACTATTGGCTCAGCTCCCAGATGCTCTCTGGCATACCTTGGTATCCATTTTCCCCAGCCAGAAGATACATAAAGAGCTTTGAATATAATGGATCTCTTACTGATTAAGGAGGATATAAGAAACTTGCTTTCTCCTTTTGTTTGCATGTATACTTGATTACTACATGGATCTTCTTCATTAATTTGTGTTTGTTCAGTTATTTACCTGGATTCTTGAATATGGTTTTCCTGAAACTAGTTGTTATAGTAAAAATGTCTATCCTATTTTCATCTATTAATACAATAGAGAATACATTCTCTTGTTCCGTAATGAGTACTTTCTATATTCTAATTGGTTTCATTTATTAACTCTTATCAGAAATTAAGAGGGTGGGTCCTATTTTATTTAGCAGTCTGCTACCTAGGAACTCAGAGTAATTGGAGTGTATTTAACGATAGGATATATAAGTGTGTTTTTACAAACACCAACCCTTCATTCTTATTGCTAAACTTCACTGGACATTTTTTAATCAAATCCTCATTGTCTCTTATGTGTTCTTCTAAATTTGCAGATTTACAAAGGGCAGGAATTGCTGTCTTTGTAAGCCAGTGTTGCTAAAGCACCAGCATCTTATGCCATGCCTCTTGGCAGTGAATAAATATTGATTTATGAAAACCATAAATTGGGAGATAATGATCATCATTAATCAATGGGGAAGATGATGGGGAATTTACAGCTTCAATTCAGGGACAGTGAAACACTAAATAGAATATTTTAATTATTTCATTATCATCACCATTTAGTAACGTCTGCAGATCAGAAATTTGTGTGTGTCATGAGTGTGTATGTGTGAATAGACATGTATGTGATTAATTCTAAGGAGAATGAGGGGGAGGAGAAAGTCTGTTTAGTTTTGAATGTCATGAAGTTTGCTGCTGAAAAGATTCAGTAATTTAGTGTTCCTCGCTTAGCTCTTTCTATTTCACTAGCCCTGGAACTCTCTCTGCTCCTAAGTAGCAGCCAAGAGTGCCATATTGTTCTTTGTTGGCAAGATCTTAAGCTTCCACTTCACTAATAGGAAGGAGATAAAATCCAAATTCAAAATTTAAAAAAGGGATAATCATACTTTTTATCCTTTTTAAACAATAATCCTTTTTAAACAATAATCATTCCCATTTTATAGCTTTCACTCTCATTTATGACAAGATGCATTTTGATATGTATTAGTTCTTAGACTTTTAGAGGATTTTAGAAACTATCTTAATTTTATTTCTGCTGAGTAGCAGTCCTATTAGATTTTGCTTTAAAAATATGTTTTCAGGGGCACCTGGGTGGCTCAGTGGTTTAAGGCCTCTGCCTTCGGCTCGGGTCATGATCCCAAGGTCCTGGGATCGAGCCCCACGTCGGGCTCTCTGCTCGGCAGGGAGCCTGCTTCCCCCTCTCTCTGTCTCTGCCTGCCTCTCTGCCTACTTGTGATCTCTCTCTCTGTCAAATGAATAAATAAAATATTTTAAAAAATAAATAAA
>RCUC01144786.1:0-57696 GCA_003697995.1 Taxidea taxus jeffersonii | reverse complement strand
CCGTCCGTGCCCCGCTCGCTGGCCCTCCGAACCTCTCGCTCGCTCTCGGTGTCTCAACTCGCTCGCTCGCACTTCTCGCCCGGCCTCTAAGAGTCGTTGGGGCCCGACGCGGCTTCCTTGCCTCCCGCCGAGGCCGCCGCTGCCGCCGCTGCCGCCGCCGCCGCCGCCGCCGCCGCCCGGGCGGCACTGACGCCGGAGTCGTGTAGGATGAGGTCGGGGGACTCGGAGCGGGGCGTCTCCAGGTTGCTGGCGTCCGTGTCACTGTCGCTGCCCTTTTTGCCCCCGCCACCCCCGTTGTGCGTCTTAATGTGTTTGCTCAGGTGGTCGCTGCGCATGAAGCGCTTGTTGCACACCGGACAGGCGAAGCGCTTCTCGCCCGTGTGAGTCCGCAGGTGCCGCTGCAGCTCGTCCGAGCGCGTGAAGCGCTTGCCGCAGAAGAGCCAGTTGCACACGAAGGGCCGCTCGCCCGTGTGCCAGCGCAGGTGCGCCTTCAGGTGCGACGTCTTGCCGTACACCTTGCCGCAGCCCGGGATGTGGCAGCTGTGCAGGCCCTTGCGCCTCAGGCTCGCTCCGGCCGGGCCCAGCCGTTCCGCCTCCTGGCAGTTGGGGCAGTCGCAGGTGGCTCGGCCAGAATAGCGGCGGGCGGAGCGCGCCGAGCTCCCCCCCGCGGCGGCGGCCGCGGCGCCCGAGATCATGGCGCTGGCCGCCGCGGCCGCCACAGCGGCGCTGGAGTCCGAGTAGGAGGGCAGCACCGGCTTGAAGCCGTCCTGAGCCAGCAGGTGCTGGCTGGTGGAGAGCAAGTGCGAGGCGGCGGCGGCCGAGGAGCCGAGGCCCGTGGAGCTGAAGGCCGAGTGCGTGAGCGAGCTGAAGTCGGGGTTGTAGGTGCCGAGCTGCGAGTGCAGCGAGGCCTGGGGGGCGCCCGAGTGCAGCGAGCTCTGGAGCCCCCCAGCGGGGTTCTGCACCTCCAGCCACGAGCCCGGGCTGCTGTGCACGTCCCACCACGACGACGCCGCGCCGTTGGTCACCTCGCCCGCCGCCAGCGTCGAGTGGAAGCCCGACTTGTACCACGACTCGTACGGGTGCGCCATGCCCACGCGCGGGTACAGGCCGTCGGCCGCCGTCGTGTGCACCTTGGAGATGAAGGCCGACTGGCCGCCCGCCTCCTGCGGGGACACTCCAGCCGCCGCCGCCGCGGCAGCCGCCGAGTTGGAGAAGAGGCCGCCGTAGTCGCTGCTGAAAGCGGACGACGTGGGAGACGTGGAGGCCAGGCAGAAGGCGCTGTTGGCTGCGCCCGAACCGCCCGCCAGGCCGCCCGAGCCGCGGCCACCGGTGGCCACGGCGAAGCCCGAGAGGCTGGAGCCGAGGTTGCAGCTGGACGAGGAGCGCTTCCAGGGGTGGAAGCCGCCCTTGGCGAAGGCGCTCGACTCGGGCAGCGTCGTCAGCGGGCTCGTGTTGCCGATCTTGTTGCAGGTCGCCGCCAGCATGGCCAAAGGGGTCGTTCCAAAGCGCGGCTCTTCCTAGAGTGGGTGGGGTGAGGGAGGGAGCAAGGAGAAGGAGGGCAGGAAGAAGTGGGAGGAAGACACAAAGTGCACCCGTGAGCAGCCTCGTTTCCCCCGCGGCTGGTCCCGGGGGGTCGTGGCTCCCGGGCTCGCGCCTCCTCCCCGCGCGCTCGCCAAGGATGCGCCGCGCCCCGCGCGGGGCTCAGACGATCCCAAGGGCTAGGGCCCCGGCGCTGGAAAGTTGTTCTTCGGTGGGGCTAGAAATCAAAAATGTCTCAGTCCTCCCCGTCTCCGCCACTGCAACCCCTACCCAGGGCCGGACTTGGGTAGCTTGCCTCCCGCTCTCCGTAAGCCCGCTCCTCTCACTGAGGCCCCCAAATCGCCCTTCGGAGCAAAGCACGGAAGTAAACACAACAACAAACATCGGGTGAGAGCGGAGGCGGCCGAAACAGCGGCTCGGGGGCGGGGGAAACTTGGGACACTGCTTCCAAGGGTGGCTACGACTTGACTCTTTTTTTTTCTTTAATACAAAACGTTGTTTTTAATGTTTACAGCCCCCCCCCCAATCCTCCATTATAAAAACAAGAATCCGAGAAGGGACCCAGCGATGGATTTCAAAGTCACAAGCGAACTGGGGAGCCACAGAAGTGTAAATGTTTGTTAACGTGACTACATACATGGACTGCAAAACGATTAAGGCTGTTTTCTGGAAACACCACTGTCGCGTAATTGCAACAATCCCCGGAGCAAGGGGGGATGGGGTATAAATCACCAGGGGAAGAAAAGAAACCTCTAGGTTTTCTTTAAAGCCACCTAAAAAAAAAAAAAAAAAAAAAAAGCCTTGCTTAACAAATCATTTTCTTACAAAGGCATCTCCTAGGTTTCAATAACTTGGAAAGAATCAGCCCCCAGAAATGTGGAAAGTGCTAAAAGGCGCTGAAGCTGCTGTCCGGCAGCAACAGTTTCTCCCGAGCCGCGGACGCGGAGAAGCCATAACGAAATTTTACTGCAGTTAAAACAAGCAAATGTCTTGCCGCACTTCCGACTTACCCCGAGTATAGACGTGGCCATAGCAGGTCCCTGGACTGCGCGGCGGGGCCGGGAGCGGGGCTGAGCCTGACGGCTGCTCCGGAAAGCTGCTCGGATCCCGCGCAGCTCCCGTGTCCCCGCGCTCGCGCCGAGCGGACTCCGGGCTCCCGCCGGCTAAACTCAGCCTAAGTGTGAGGAGCACCCGCTTTGAAGTGCCGCTGGCTGCGCCTCTCGCCCAATGAGGGCGCAGGCGGAGCAGACGGGAGCTGCCCCGCAGCCAATCAGACGCGCCGAGGGGCCCAAGCCAGGGCTCCCGGCGCGTGCCAGTCAAGGCGGCTAGCGAGGTGTTGGGGGGTGGGGGGAGGCGCGGGCTAGAGACTGACGAAATTACAGTGCAATTAAAAATTTACACACACGCACCAAGGCAGGTTTAAGTAGGGCTGAGACCAAGCCACAAGCCCCTCGAACCACCCCGAGATGATGCAAGTTAGAACTGACAGTCCTAGTCCACTCCCCACTTGTGGGAAAGAAGGCAAGGGGTTGAGGGGGGCGCCGAGGCGGAGGCCGCACCAGCAAGGCCTAAGTAAAGACGGAAATGTCAACGCTCACTTTGTGTGTCTAGGCTCTCGCCTGCGGAGCACAACTTCAGCTGGGATCCATCATTCTGGCTCGCAATTTTATCCGTGTCGTTTGTCTTTTACCCAGTTCCTTTTCCTACTGGATTCGGTTTTACCCACTCCAGGGTCACACTGAGGAGAGGGAGCGAAAGGACCGCTCCTCTGAGAGGAGAGAGGCCTCTCCGTCCAGGTCTACACCCACAGACTTGTTGGGAGGGCCTGGAGCCTGCGCATCGCGCCATTTCCCCCAGAGGTCCAAGTGACTTCCTAATTGTCGCTCTGGCCTCTGACCCGGGGGGTAATACAAGTGCCACTCACACCATAAGCTTCTAGTGGTAATTGAGGGCACCCTTTGTACCGTTTCGCCAGAGCCTAGATACCAGGTTAACCCAGTTGTCAAATACGACTAAACAGTGGGAAGTGCTGATTATCTGCCGGGTTTCGCAGGGGGCTGGCGTGGGGGTGGGAGGCATCAACCCATACAGCACGCTGCACGAAGCCGCTTATTTTCACGTTGTAACAACTTTGGAAACAGACTGGCGCGAGCTGCGTCCGCCCCCACCGCCACCCCCGCTGAAGCTGCAGCTCGCTCTGCTGTTTGTTTAACCCCGCGAAGATTTGCACGTCACGTTTTAGCTTGGAGTCGAGTTTTCTTGCCCCAGCTTCAACCCACTCCCACTCCAGACCTCCTGGGCCTCGAGGCTCTTCTGCACGGCAAAGGCACCGTGTTGAGAGGTGGGACTTCCCCCATGCAGCGCCCTGCTTTCGTGGACTTGCTCCAGAAGCCTCTCTTGGGGACCTCCATTCGCGAGTGAGGGGGACAAGGCCACACGTGGGCGCCTCCACATTTTGCAGGCTGAAAGCATCCTGAAGTCCTCTCCGGAGCTTGTCGGTGTGAAAAGAGGTGTCCTCGGACAGAGGACAGCGCGTGCTGCAGTCCCTCAGCAATCGCTAAGCTGTTTGCTTTTCTTTCTGGGTCTTGCTTTCTCTTCTTCTTCAGGGCAGTTGGAGCTGCTTTTGAAAGAGGAATACCAGCGTCCTCGGACAGACCTGGGTACTGGTTAATGTACCACATTCCCCTCCAAACCCACATCCTGCTTTTTAAAAGACATTGTAACCACGAACCCCAAAGGCTTGGGTGCAAAACAGGAGCTGTTGCCGAGTGGAGCAAGTAAGGAGGAGTGGAACTGTGCTCCCAGTGTTTTCTCTCCTCTTTGCAATACCTCTTGGCCCAAAAGTGCGACCACTTTGGCTCCTCTCTCGGCCCTAAGATGGAGCCAATGTGCATCCTGGTGCACTCGGTGGGTGGGAGGGCTGTATGGGTTGCTTTCTTTGCTTTTCGTTATAATACCTTTGGTCAGAATGCCCCCCCCCCCATACACACAATTTCGTTTAAGGTGGCGAAAGCACCGAGGAAATCGTGACAGAGAAAGAAGAGAGTGGGAAGACCCGAGGCTATCCTGAAGCTCTGTGCCCTGGGGGACTGTGGTGGAAATCAGGGGGTGGGGTGGAGGTGTCAAAAGCATCGGGGCACTCGGGGTGGAAGGTTAAGGGGGAATCCAGGCAGCCTGGAAGAGCCAGAAAGCCCGGCAGGGGGACCCGGGAGCCGTTCCCAACAGGTGACTTCTGCCCTGGAAGGGGAGACTGGTGCTCGGCTTCCCGTAGAGTCTCCGCGTCGATTTACTAATAGAGGGATTGTTAAGTGGCAGCGAGGCGTTTCCGACTCACCCACTGCAGCCGGGGTAGGAGAAGCGCGGAGGTTTCCCCTTACCACCTCCTCCCCCACCTCCAACACACCCCCTCTTTAAGGAAACCTGACAACGTAATAAATAAGACAATCCGAAAAGCCACTTAGCACTAGTGACATTTTCAAGTCAACCATTTAAAACAGCTCACGCTGGCACCTCGGGCTCGGGGAGCCCTGGTTGCCTTCCTCTTCTCCTTCTCCTCCTCTGCTCCCCTCCCCCCCTCCTGCCGTTTTCAATGTGGTTCCAGCTGTCAGACTCTACGTGGGCACTCAGATATTCCTTTAGATACACGCGTCGGGATCACAATAAAAGTTAGGGAAATCTTCCAAACGAAGGCAGGCCGACACCCCAGCCACTTCAACTCTAAAGTGGGGCTCCAAGGAAATCTTCCCAAAGAAGTCCAGTTTTTTTTTTTTTCGTGTGACAGATTTTTTTTCATCCTCTAAAAAATCTAGTTTTTAAACAAAGATCAATGTGTTATGCTAAAGTGTTGAGCTGACTGTTAAAACATTTGGGGAAATAATGACAATGTAACAAAGGC
This sequence comes from Taxidea taxus jeffersonii, assembly GCA_003697995.1. NCBI lineage: Eukaryota > Metazoa > Chordata > Mammalia > Carnivora > Mustelidae > Taxidea > Taxidea taxus. The sequence goes on along the minus strand of RCUC01144786.1, from coordinate 52,262 downwards.
CTGGTTTGGAGTGAATCATCACCCTTTTAAAAGTTAAAGCAATTTTCGGGAGAATAGCTTTCAGCAAACGCTTTACATTATTCAAAACGGCCAAATAATGCTCTATTATAGCGCCTGAATGCTGCCAGTCAGCCCCTAAGTGCAATTTGTGCAAAGGCCCCGGTGCCTTATCTCCACTTCTTTATAAAGAGGTGAATATAAAACAATTTCTTCCAAACCCAGACAGAGAGCACGAAAATTGCTTCCCTTTCTGCAATCAGGGCAATTTAACTGGAGTGCAATTAGCACTATTAAATGTCGATTCTGCATAAACAAATCTGACTGAGCAGCGAAAGTGGGGTGAGAACCTCATATACACTGAAACTGATTTTTTAAAATTATGTATCCGGGTCCTTTACAATTGATCCGTGACGTTTTCATCTTGGAATATATTTACATCGCAAATACACTATGGTTAAATCAACATAATTTTTTTGCAAAAAAAATTCAATAGGAATCCTAATAAAGAAGAATAGGGTAATTAAAGGGAAGAGTTCACTTCCTTTGAACAAATATTGTTTCTCCCATCTTGCCTCTCTGGAGAGCTTTGATCTGAGCAACTGCTTAAGTTGCTGCGTTTAGAAGGCGAAGCCGGGGAAACAATTCCGTCATTAGCGCTGATCCGAAGGATTGGAGCTTCTTCTACACCACAGGAAAAAATAATGCTTCTCCCCGATGCACAGGAAGCAGGGTGGGGACGGGGAGAACCATCTATCTTCTGAATAATTCGAAATATTAGGTGGCTGCCCCGTCTCCCCGGGGCTTCAGCCACTCGCAGAGTTAGCAACGGATACACAGCACCAGGGTGGGGTGAGGTCGACTTGGGGAGACTTGAGGATGTGGGCGGGAGGGGAGGCGTTGAGGGAGGAGGAACCGAAGGTTCTCGCATGGGCCCTGCTGGTTGCTGCCAAAGCCAAGACCACTAGGACCGGGATGCCCGGGGGCGGGAACCCGGGAGAGGGAAGCGAGAGGAGCCCGTAAAAAGCATTTATCTGACCTGTCCTCCTCCCACCTGCCTTTATTTACTTATTTGGTAAGCCACAGCTCTCCACTTTTGAATCATTTGCTCAGTTAATTATGCTTTTCATTTGCATGATCTACACTAGAACAGTGATTATCAGGTCAGCCCGGTGTGGGGATTGGGGAGATACATTAATAACTTGGGTAAAAAAAAAAAAAAAAAAGCTTCCCCTGTGCACCATAGTCGCCTGCCATGAACAAGGGCAACGGAATCGAGGACAGACGCCAGTGCCTGTTGAGTGCTATGAATCCTTCCCACAGTTGGAGCTTGCCAGTTGTGGGTGCAAATGAAATGCAGCATTTGATTAGAAGGGAATCTTTTATAGTTAACACATATTTATATTTTAAAAAGCGCCAGCCTTCAGATCAAATGAATGGAGAAAATTAATTGAAAATTGAGGAACTCTCCCACAATTTCTGCTGAGCTTTCATTTAATACTTGTTCTATAACGCCCTAATTCCAGCCCAACCCTTGCATACAAAAGAGCCTGGAAGGATCTTTTCTTTACCTCAGAAGTGAGGCTGCTATTTGGAGGTGGCAGGAGATGCAAATCCTTCTTGCCTGGAAGGTCTACTGGAGAACTCTGGTCTCTTAAGTACACTCCAAACATTTGCTTCACAACCAGTTTTCTGCTGTTAGATGTATCTGGGCCTTATATTTTAAGCGTGCCTTGATCTGTTTATCTGAGCCAAAAATGCATTAACAATTAAAGGAAAGACTCTGGTGTGTCAAAGGAAGGAAGGTGACTGTAGACTGTGTGATGATTTTAATGACTGCAATTATTGGAAGATTATTCAACAAGCATCATAGATTTGTTTACTGCATTACTCGGAAACTATGGGGGGCCTATTGGGCTTGGAGTTTCCCCTTCCTCTCTCCATCACCAACTACCACAGAGGGGTCTTACACCTAAGCAAATGTGTCATTCTGTGTTGGCTTTCTTCTTTTTTAGAGCATTTTTACCAAAATAAGGCACAATTGTTGTCTCAGCCAACTTAAAGGGAACCATCTCTGGAACATTAAAGTATCTTTTGAGGAAGAAGAAGAAAGAAGGAGAAGGAGAAGCCGCTGCCAAAGGCCAGAGGATTCTGGTCATCATTCAGCTCCTCCCAGCCAGGGTTCCAGTTTCTCCAGTTTGACTCTTTCATAGGGAGCTTTTGAGGATACTTCCAACTCAACCTCCTCCATTCAGGACTTGGAGGAGACACTACCACCACAAGATGCTAAGCCAGAGTTTAGGCCTAGCTCCAGGACTCTATATTGTAAAAAGTTTAGCTTCTTCTTCCTGCCTTTTAACATGCCCCCCCCCCATATTATTTGCTATCACCACTCCTGGTGTTACCATGTTAGAAAGAAGTAAATTAAAAGAAAAGGGATGACTAAGAGAATACCTGTTTGCCGCTAAAGAAGTTTTTACTGTACAGGCATAAAGGATGCAAATAAGGAAGTTTTCTTGTCTGATATAAACAATAAACAAGGGTGCCTGGGTGCCTCAGTTGGCTAAGCAACTGCCTAAGGCTCAGGTCATGATCCTGGAGTCCTGGGATTGAGTCCCACATCGGGCTCCCTGCTCAGCAGTGAGTCTGCTTTGTCCTCTGGCCTCTCCCCTCTCCCATGCTCTCTCTCAAATAAATACATAAAATCTTTTTAAAATAAACAATAAACAATACATCATTGCCTTGGCTTTGCTCGTTAGAGAATGAGTAATTTGTTAAAGGGAAAAGGAGAGAGAGAGAGAATTACAAATTGGAAGTGGGCTTTGAAAAGAAAAGAGGGGGGGAGAAAAGAACAGTAAATATCTCCAGTAAGCCCCCTCACCTCCCTCCCCTGAAGCATGGAGACTCAGTGGCCTGGCCACTGTGGTCCTCCTCCTGGGTCTCTCTCATCCAGTCTCAAGATGAAGGTGGACTTTGGCTGGAATGGAAACCTTCCCTGTTCAAACAGGAACCTGCAGAACTCTGCAAGTGGCAATTAGGAACCTATTACAAGCCATTAGATTGATCAATGTACCTTAAACAATGCGAATGATTTATATGGCTGATTTATAGGGGGGAAGAAAAGGGAAAGGCTGGGACTGCAGCTTCTTTACATCGGTTGCACTGTTCTGGAGAAGACCCGGGTTCAGCCTCTGTTCATCGCTGCTTGGAACCACCAGAGCGATTTATTTAGAAAACTTTGCAAGCACAGACACAGGCTCGCCTGGCTTGTCCGGTGGGTGGCGAGATGCACATTCTTTGCCCCTTTCTCTACTTTCTAAGGAAGGGCTTAGAAAGACCTAGGCCAGGAAGAGCAGCCGGGGGTCACAGCGAAGCCACTCCCCCTAACGGAGGACAACCGCCCGGAGCTGTCCCAGCTGCCTTCCTTCCCGGGGTCTGTCCCCGGAGAGGGGGAGGATGACTTACATACTTGTTTATCGCAGTGTTAGAGAGCTGTGTGGCCTCCTAATTATGGCAGGAACACAGAACCATTAGCCCTTGAAGTTTCAGGCGAGACTCGGGGAGGAGCGGCGACCCAGCTCCCCGCGTGCACATGACGCGGGGGTGGAGGAGTGGAGTGGGAGGGGAGGACTCCGCGGAACAGCACTCCTAGCTAGGGCTGACTATTTTGGCTAATGTGAAGACAAAATTACAACAGAGTTGAAGCGATCAAAGCTGGCCCCCGCCACCCCTCCTCCCGCCCTCCTTCCCGGCCCTAAGTCTGTTTGTAGTTGTCTCTGCTGCAGAGGCTCGTCGGTCTTCTCACGACAAGGAAATTCCTGCCAGTTTTTCCAGAGCCTGCAAGGAGAGGACAGATGCACTTCGCACTTCCCAGAGTATTCCCTTTGTCTTATCTTCCCCTCCCCCACCTGCTTGGGCTCTGCGGTGAAGGAGCAAGCGCTCGGAGAGACCCCTCGCGCCTGGCGTGGCGGGGCGGGGGCGGGGGGGGGTGCGTTTGTAACCGAACCCCACGCCCAACTCTACCCTTGCTGCTCCTTCCACTTCCTCCTTCCTCTTTTTTCTCTTTCGCAACCTTCTCTCCGCCTTTCCCGCCTCTCCTGCTAATCCTCTAGATCCTCTTACCACTCAAGTCTTCTCCCGGGTTCCCGCTCCCAGAGTTTGGGCCGGCACTGTGTATTCTGTGTATTTCCCAGCCTTAGTGGCTTGGCGGGAAAGGGCTTCGTCCTGGCTTGTTCATGGATGTCTGGAACAAATCCTTGTGTGCGTACCTAAATGTGGGATGGGAAGCATAATGGGTTGATAATGGGGCACAAAGAGAAGAGGGACAAAACTGAGAAACCACTTGATTTGGGAGAGTTGCTACCTGTGTCTTGCAGCCGGTATGGGCTGGGAACCCAGGACTGGGAGACTCTTCTAGACGGATCACGATTTCACATACTCACACGTACCACTATCAACTGCTCTCATCTTCCCTTTATTAGTCTCTGTCTGGCTCTCCCGAGTTCTGCTCTGAGTTAGTTCCTTTCAATCCCCCGCTTCCTAGGATTTCTCAGGGCCCTCCCGCGCAGCGAGTGGCGGAGGAAGAAGCTGGTTCTAAGATTGCCACCAAGAACCCCGGAACCCCTGTACTGTGATATCCCGGGGATCAGGCCTGTCCTGGGTCCACAAGTCCATGCTTTCTGGTGTCCTGCACTCCAGAGTCCAACCCTGAGCGGCTGGCCTCTCCTATCACACCCCGGATGGATGTCACACCCACCCCCAAGGCAAGACCAGACCGACACCTCTACCCTGACTCGCTTCTAGGAGTACACAGAGGGGAAGAGGGAGGCTCCGCACACATTAGACACGTGCGCCTCCCCCTGCCCTTCCTTCCGCTGCCGCCCGCAGAATGCACACTGATGACACAGACACACTTACTCGGGCACGCGCCAGCGGCGTCCATCGTCCTTCCCAGCCCCGCAGCAGCCGGCGAGACGGCCTTGAGGCAGGTGACACCGCCGCGGGGAGGCGGGCTCGGCGTTCCAGATGCGTACCTGGGCGCGGAGACCTTCAAGTCCCCCAAAGCCCGCTGCGGGCCTCCGGGGCCTGGTGCCCGGCGGCCTTGCGGCGGCTGGGCCTCACCCCAGCCTCCTGCGGAGCTCGGCGTGCAGGCTCCAGCTCTGCGCGGGGCTCCGCACCTCCGCCTCCTCAGGCCCCCCGAGCGCCCCTCTTCCAGAAGCCTGCCGCCCACCCGCCTCCCATAGGCGCGGCTACATCTGGGATGCATTGCCCCCTAATTGTCAACCCCCTTATTGTGATCGAGTGAACATCGCTAATCTCTACATTTATTGTTTAGGTAAATAGAGGCTGCGTTTAATCAATACGCAGGGCCCCAGCCCTCGCTGCGCCAAGTAACTTAAGTCAACGGTGAAGATTTCAGTGTGTGCGTAATTATAGAGCACGCGGAATAGTCACTCCAGCCTAATCCCACAGCTCCCCTCCGACCCCGGGGAGCGGGAGGAGGGAACATGAGGAATCTCCACCCTCTAAGGAATCGAGGGACGGCTCCCTCCGGGGAAGAAAAGGATTTTGTGGTAGTGAGGCCGCGCTCCCGGCCCAAGGGGCCTGAGGCTGGACTGGGGACCGCTCACACTTCCGAGCCGCCAAGTCCGGCTCGGCGCCCGCTCCCTGCGGGCTTTTGGATCCCAGCACTCGAGCTCAGCCGCAGTGAAGGGGGTGGTTCCCCACCCCTCCGGTCCCCACCGGGCAGGAAGGCTGAGGGCGGCGCCCAGGAGGCGGGTCGCCCGGTGCTCCAGTGGCCGCGGCCTCCGCTCGCAGTCTCGCTTCCATCCCCACCCTCCCACCCCCACTGCTCCCTTCCCGGCCGAGACTCCAATCCCAAGCCCCGGCGCGAAGGGAGCGGGTTATTTGCGCTTCTTCCAAAATAGCTATTGTTTCTTAATTAAGAGGACAGTAGCCCAGCCCGTTCTAGAGGATCTGGGATTCCCTGCAGGGGAAGGTCAGGCCTGGGGAGGTTGGCCCTGCAGAGGGGTGGTGTCGGCGCCTTCCAGCAGCTTGCCTGCGGGAGAGGCCTCATTGTGAAGGCCTCAGGGCCACGGCGGGGAGAGGGTTAGTTGGAAATCTTCCCGGTGCCTGCTGCAAGAGCCAAGCCCTCCCGACGCTCTGGATGGGGACCCAGGAGGTTAACCCGGCTGCAGTCTGGGGCACTAGCACTTTCTCCGTGGGTGTTTGGTCGCTGGCCTTTTCTGTTTCTCCTGGTGCCTCTTTCTGCCGCTCCATTCCCGGGAATGTTGGATGTAAACAACCAGTAACTCCGGTTGTAATCAGATACCCTCCTTTCGTCGAGCGGGCCCGCTTTATTTAAATAAGTTGGATTCCAAAGTCAACTCATCATTTGCAAGTTTAGGGTGTCGGCGCAACTACCAAGCTAAATTACAGCTGGAGCTTGAATGAAGGCCGACAGTATTGGATGGCAGCTGGCTGGTTTTAATTTTTGGAATTGAACAGTTCTCTCATAAGGTATCTCTCTGTTTTCTCTTTCCCTTAAAAGTTAAATAGCATTTAGAACAAGAGGAAAATTAAACACAAATGTCAGTGCAATCCTGAAATCCCTTTTCTTTCTGTTACTTATTCCTGAGCCTTCCCTCCAGGGCCCCAAGCTTCCACCCAAGCCTGTGACTCTCCTCATTAACCATTCAGATCTTTCCCCGCCCTGCTGCAGATCAGCATTGCCAGTTAGATCAGAGGACAGATAACAATCATTTCAGACTCTTGATTGAGAATATCAACTTAACTTCTTCTGGGCTGTGGTTGTTTTAAGCTAGGACAGAGAGAAGAGAGGCAAGGAGGCTGCTAGCCAGGACTGCTGGGCCCTTTGGGACTTTCAGGAGCTTGATGTGAGCCCACCTCTTCAGGCTGTGTTCTTGGGCAGACCAGAAGAGGACCCTTCTCAGTTTCCTTCTCTGTAAACTGAAACTAAGAATTAAGACTTTGAAGGATTGTTACAACAATTAAATAAAACTCTATAGGACGATCCTGGCAATATGCTCAAAATTTAAGAGTTGAGCTTAAAACAAGTTCTTGCCTCCTGTTTTCCACTGAAATCGCAGTCCCACCTAAAGCTTAACTGTGGAACTAAAGCCAAAACCAATAGCTACGGTATGACAGAATTTTCCTTTGTGTGTGAAACGCACAGGGCCTAGTAGAGAAGCAGGTTAGGTAAAGATGAATGTAAGAACAGCTAACAGTTGCCTGTTCAGGAAGGAGTAAGGTTAGCTGCTCCAGTCCACAGCCCATTCTATGGGCCTAGCTTCCACAGGTCTGCACCTGGGAAAGGGGAGGCCTTGTCTCTTCTGGAGATGGCTAACATTTTTTAAGCACTTACTATATGCCAGGCACTCCTCCAAGTGCTTTTTATTTAATCTGCAAGAGAAATCTTATCAGGTGAGTATTATTGCTATCTCTCTTTTTTTAAAGATTTTATTTATTTATTTGACTGAGATCACAAGTAGGCAGAGACGCAGGCAGAGAGAGAGGGGAAGGCAGGCTCCTTGCTGAGCAGAGAGCCCCCAGGACTCAATCCCAGGACCCTGAGACCAGGACCTGAGCTAAAGGCAGAGGCTTAACCCACTGAGCCACCCAGGCGCCCCTTTTTAAACTCTTATTATGGAAAAATCTCAAATATGTATTTAAAGGTAGAGAGAATATGAGCTCTTCTATGTTTATCAGCCAGCATCAACAATTGGCAGCTCCTAGGCAAGCTTCTTTAATTTCTACCCCTTCCATTTCCTCCTCCCTTATTTTAATGCAGATCTCAGACATATCATTTATTTGTAAATATCTTGGTATGTTTTAGAATATCAAAAACCTAAAAAAAAAACAAACCCAAACCCCAAACCATAATACCGTGTTATAATAGTACCTAAACATATTTGAAATAATTCCTTAATGCTATCAAACACCTAATCAGTGTTTTGAGTCTCCCTAGTTGTCTCATAAATGAGTTTGTTTGTTGTTTTTTTTCATAAATGAGTTTTTACAATTGCTCTTTTTCCTTTCAAATCAGATCTAAGCACTAGCCACACATTTAGTCTCTCAAGTCTCTTCTAATCTATAGGTCCTTCTCCCTCTATTTCTTTCCTTGAAGTTTATTTATTAAAGTAACTACGATGTTTTTCCTGATATCCTTTTTATAAATGAAGAAACAGGATCAGAGAGGTTAAAGGAATTTAGTAAAAGGTAAAAAGGAATTCAGTCCTAGTTATGTCTGACTCCAGAGTCCAAGCCCTTAATGGTTTTACTATATTCCCTTTAAATCAAGTGATGAAAAGTAAGATACAGGAAAACACAATCACCCATAAAAGATTTCAGAACATGCATGACTCTCCTAAGTAACCAGTTCCTTTACCAAGTGCCCACAGAAAACAATTTACTTAAAACCCAGGCTGGGTTTGAAATGTGGGAAAAGAAATTGAAAACAGGATCATTCAGTATCTTCCTTATGTTTTGAATCTAACTAAATAATTCTTGTATGCAAATATATCTGTCACAGGGTGAAAGGACTTTTATTTCCAACAAGTATTTAGCAAAAGCAAAAACATTTCTTGAATCCACCACTTTCCTTTTCCTCTATTCTCCTCCCTTAGCTTCCTTGTATTTCCCCTTTTTTTTCTGCCCTCGATAGCTAGATAAGGAGAAAATACCTCTTTTAAGTAGTTATTTTAAAATACCAGTCAAATTAACAATTTGGTAGTTTGATATGTGATATCTGGCTTTTGTTACAGTAGTTTTGAAACCACAGTTACCCTAGCAACTGAATACATTTTTTTCTTTAAAAAATTTTAGCTGTCGAGGAGGGGGAAAAAAAAAAAAAGAAAACTTCTTGCCAGAATTTTCCCATAATAGCTTCCATTAACTGCAGTGACTTCTATTGGAGAGGCCAGCACTGCTGTCTCCTGCTGTCACCAGTCATTCACTGATCTAGCAGATGTTTTGTTTGATAAGGCCAATTTGAGCTTTATAAAACATTTATTTTTTTCACCTCCGAGGAGCAAATACCAGTAAGGATGGGATTCAGCGTCTATCACTGGATACCATACAGGGCCTCAACCTGCCAGTGGAATTTCTAGGTGAGAAGAAATACTAAAACAAACCTAAAGAATTCATTTTATTTTTTTTAAAAGAGGGGGGATGGTTAAACGCATTAGATTAGTCCCTATAGACTTGGCAAGAGGAAAAGATTGAGCAGAAGATCCAATAGCCAATAGAATCTTTCTGGAAAACACCTGGTGGATGTGTGCCCAAAGAGGGCAATAATGCTAGTTAGTGAGATGAGGGAATAAGAGAGGGAGTGATGCACATTGCCTTGAGTTTTATAGATTTGACAAGCCGTGTGTTAGCATTTCAAGGAGGTGAAGTAGAGAAGAATCAGCAAGGGGAAAATGTGTCTGTTAGGGCTTTTGGAGCAAGTAGACTTTGAGCATTTGTGAGAATCTTCACTTGCTTCTGAGTAAAATTCCTCTCACAGTCATGCTCCTAATACACATAGTCTTAGATTACTCTTTTTTCCAACAAAACAAAACCAACAACTGATTTATAGAACTACAAATATTCAAAATCCTTTCTCTTGAGTAGCAGGAAGTTTAGTTTCAAGACCTGGGGCTGTGGTGTGAGTAAATCAAAAGAAGTGAGAAGTGCTGGGTAGTTCTGTTCTTGTTGGTGAGATGTCTCCTTTCATGACTCTCCTGTGGGATTGTTTACTTTGTCATTTTGCAGAGGACCAAAAAAAAAAAAAGAAGAAGAAGGAGAAGAAGAAGAAAAAAGAATTCAGGTTCAGTCAGGAAGTCCCCAGTCCTTCAACTTTACTTTGGATTGCCCTACCAAGATAAAATATTTTGACTCGAGGAATTACATTTTTAGCTAGGATGAGAACTAAAAAGAGAGAGGAAGAGAATGTCAATTCCATTTGTGGAAAATGTAATTTCTCTACAGTAAACTCATCCTGAACAACAACAACAACATTTTTGCAAATATATGCATATTCCTCTCTAAGTCAAAATAGAAGGGGGAAAAAAGAGCAGAACCAGCAATGTCCCAGTAAGGGCTTTTTCTCAACTGCTTGAACAATTTAAGAAATGCTCGGCTTTTTTTCCTCAGCTTTTTTGAGATATAATTGACATAGAACATTGTGTAAGTTGAGGGTGTACAACATGTTGATTTGATGCACATATATATGGTGAAGTGATTACCACAATAAAGTTAGTTAACACATCTATCACCTCACACGATTGCCATTTTTGTTGTGGAGGTGGTAAGAACATTTAAGATCTACTTTTTTAGAAATTTCCAAATACACAACACAGTATTGTTCACTGTCGTCACCATACTGGACATCCTCAGATCCCTGGAACTTACTCATGTCATGACCAGAAGTCTGTACCTTTCCACCAACATCTCCCCATTTCTCCCTCTAGCCAGCCAGTCAGTACAGTGGGGATGGATGACTTGTCTTCGCTCCACCATATTTGCAGCCTCAGCTGAGAAGACTCAAGACTGAACTGGTGTCTCCTGGGTGAGTCTTCATTCAGAGGTCTGGCACTTGATGCTGGCCCTCAGCCAGGATACCCACGTGGGGTCCCTTCTGGTGGTTTCTCTGCATAGGCTAGTTTGGACTTCCTTACAACATGCATGTGAATTCCTGGAGTGAGTGTCCCAGGGGAGCAAGACTAAATGCACGGCGCACGCGCGCGCGCGCGTGTGTGTGTGTGTGTGTGTGTGTGTGTGTGTGTGATCATTCTGCAGTGCTCTGTGGGTTGGGTAGTCGCAAATGTTGGCCCAGTTTTGAGGGGAAACGACATAAACTCTGCATCTCCCAAGGGAGAAATGTTTAGGTCATGCTGTAGAAAGAGCACTTAGGGTCCAAGAGATAAAGTTCCAGCCCCTTTTGGAAAATACTGTCTGCAACAGTATATGTATATCCATGTAAAGGGAGCTTCCTAACAGTGTGCAGAGAATTAACATCTGAATGCTACTTTTCACTGCCTGTGGCAGTTGAAAATTAAAGTGTTTTCCTCAAAGACTGAGATGTAAAGGATTTTACTTACTCCCTATGATTTCTTTATTAGGTATTATTTTCCACTAGTTTCTTGGAAGTGTACAATTTGCAGTGTGTTCGCATGTTGCTTTCGCATGCACAGTTACTAAATACACTACAATTCTTTTTTTTTTTTTTAAGATTTTATTTATTTATTTGACAGACAGAGATCACAAGCAGGCAGAGAGGCAGGCAGAGAGGGGAGGGGAAAAGCAGGCTCCCTGCCGAGCAGAGAGCCCGATGCGGGACTCGATCCCAGGACCCTGAGATCATGACCCGAGCCGAAGGCAGCGGCTTAACCCACTGAGCCACCCAGGCGTCCCTACACTACAATTCTTTAAACTTCTCATCGGCAGATAAACGACATCAGGCCCAGAAATTTCTGTACCTATGGGAATTTCCGTTTTGGCTCAAAACACTACCCTGAGAAACAAACAAACAAAACAAAACAAAATAAAACAAACCACTACCCTGAGGATATTGATCCAATAACTCCATTACTCACATCTCTTTAAAATAAAACTTGACAGACTGCTTTAATAGAGGACTATTGATAACAAAAAAAAATAATGCTCAATCTCTCGGTTGTGCCTTCTTCTTTTTTTTTTTTTTAAGATTTTATTTATTTATTAGTTAGAGAGAGAGAGAGATCGAGCACAGGCAGACAGAGAGGCAGGCAGAGGCAGAGGGAGAAGCAGGCTCCCTGCTGAGCAAGGAGCCCGATGTGGGACTCGATCCCAGGATGCTGGGATCATGACCTGAGCCGAAGGCAGCCGCTTAACCCACTGAGCCACCCAGGCGCCCTTCTGCCTTCTTTTTTATTAGCATCTATTTGATTATGTAATGCAGAGGTTTGGACTGTTAGAAATCAGCCTACATTTTTGAAAGAACCTTTAAAAAATTTCTTTGTTATTACAGGTCTTTTTTTTTTTTTTTTTTAATATGAAAAGAGACCGAAGAGATGTCCTAATGTTTGGTTAACAAATTAAAAACCTATGTTTAAATGCTTTAATATCCTGGTCCTATTTCACTGTGTCATCAGGGGTTGATTTACCAGCTGTAAAATTACATAAGAAATCTTTTAAATGTAGAACTGTTGACAATATTTGAACTTCTGTGCATATACTGTGATCTTCTGATAATGACTACATCAATTGTGACAGCTCACTGTAGCTCACCCAGACTAGCTCTGAAATCAGGGATGCATTTACGGAGATCTGAGATGGGTCAGGAGGCTGGGTTTGATTTCAGTATCCAATGCTTGTTTTAAATTCAACAGCTCAGGCCTTTTCCACCCTTCTCCAACTCCTTTCTGCAAACTTTATGAACAAAACATCTCATTTATTTATTTATTTATTTATTTGACAGAGAGAGAGAGAGATCACAAGTAGGCAGAGAGGCAGGCAGAGAGAGAGGGGGAAGCAGGCTCCCCACTGAGCAGAGAGCCCAATGGGGGGGCTCGATTCCAGGACCCTGAGATCATGACCTGAACCGAAGGCAGAGGCCCAACCCACTGAGCCACCCAGCCGCCCCAAAACATCTCTTTTAAGAACCAAGCAGTTAGTGTATTTGGAGAGTCTATCAATTAAGAAAGCAAGAAAGATATTGATTATACAACAAGGACAGACCCAAGAGAAAGGACTTTGGAAAGCTGACAATCTGTCATATTAAAACATTAAGTTGAGGGGCGCCTGGGTGGCTCAGTGGATTAAGCCTCTGCTTTTGGCTCAAGTCATGATTTCAAGGTCTTGGGATGGAGCCCCGCATCAGGCTCTCTGCTCAGCAGGGAACCTGCTTCCTCCTCTTTCTCTGCCTGCCTCTCTGCCTACTTGTGATCTCTTTCCCTGTCAAATACATAAATAAATAATCTTGAAAAATAAGAAAAAAGAAAATTCACTTAAAAAATTTAAGTTGAATGTAACACACTTCAATTAATAGTTATATTAGGGCACCTGGGTGGCTCAGTTAAGTGTCTGCCTTCGGCTCAGGTCATGATCCCAGGGTTCTGGGATCAAGCCCTGCATCAGGCTCCCTGCTCTGCGGGATGCCTGTTTCTCACCCTCACACTCCCCCTGCTTGTGTTCCCTCTCTCACTTGTCTCTCTCTGTCAAACAAATAAATAAAATCTTAAAAAAAATAGTTATATTAGATGAAGAGGCATTAGCTCAGAAATAACCCATTTTTCTAGGCACCTAACTCTACCATAATGGAGAAATAGAGAAAGAAGTACACAGAAATGTGAATAAATTAGGATTCATTTGGCTACTTGTGTCAAAACAATGAGAAGCCAATAAATGTATTGGCCTGAAGTTGAGAAAATAGAAGTTTACTTCTAAACTGATACGGTGACTCCATGATCATTAGGGATCTGCTCTTCTCTTGATGTCTCAACTACTTGACTTAGTACACAGCCTTATGGATCAAGAGGCTTAAATTCCAGCTACTGATTCTACATTGTAGTCAGCAAAAATGAGGAAGGGCAAAGAAAACATATTCCCTCCCTTCAAGAACCCTTCCCGGGAGGGAAACTCAATGCTTCAGTTAATGTCTCCTATAGTAGAATTTATTCACACAGCTACATCCAGGCACAAGGAAGGCTGAGGAACAGTCTTTATTCCTCATGGCCATATTCCTAGCTAAATCTATAACCAAGGGAAAGGGGGAGATAAGACATGGAGGGCAAGTAGTATCCCCTTCCACAAAATTAGTGCTTTGGGAGGGAGCGATGATCTGGAAACCAAGAACCTGCTCTGCTAAGACAAGTTTAGACACATTTGTAAACTTCATTCTAAGTGAACATCAAGAATTATATCTAAATGAGACAAAGTATTACGTGAACGTGAAAATGGCATTGTGGGTATGTTGAAAAATAATGCTCTTTTTAACGATTTATATTGAGTATGAAGCAATGAAATAATATACTCTCTGGAATTTGCGTAACTTTTTTTTGGTTTATTTATTTTTTTAGTAATCTCTACACCCAATGTGGGGCTCGAACTTGCAACCCTGAGATCCGGAGTCCTGTGCTTCTCCAACTGAGCCAGCCAGGTGCCCCTCTCTGGGGTTTGCTTAGAACAGTTCTGCAAAGGAAGGGGCGCCTGGGTGGCTCAGCGGGTTAAAGCCGCTGCCTTCAGCTTGGGTCATGATCCCAGGGTTGTGGGATTGAGCCCCGCATCAGTTCTCTGCTCTGCGGACAGCCTGCTTCCTCTTCTCTCTCTCTGCCTCTCTGCCTACTTGTGATCTCTGTCTATCAAATAAATAAATAAAATCTTAAAAAAAAAAGAGAACAGTTCTGCAAAGGAAAAAATTGGTGGGGTGGGGGAAGATGAAGGTGACATGGTCAAAATATTGGTAACTTTAAATTTGGGGTTATAGGTATTTGGGATTTTTCATCCTATTATGTTTTAATATGTTTGAAACATTTCACAATAGAAAATTTTTTGTAGGGATTCCTGGGTGGCTCAGTGGGTTAAGCCTCTGCCTTTGGCTCAGGTCATGATCTCAGGGTCTTGGCATGGAGCCCAGGCATCGGGCTCTATGCTCGGCAGGGAACCTGCTTCCTTCTCTCTCTCTCTGCCTGCCTCTCTGCCTACTTGTGATTTCTCTCTGTCAAATAAATAAATAAAATCTTATTAAAAAATTTATTTTGTAAATACCCAGGATCGAAATTTCTAGATCCTAAATGATAATGAGTTCCTTATAGCCTTGGCCAAATTGCTGAATGGTTCTGAGTCTCAGCTTCTTCATATGTAAAATGCAGATGGTAATACTTGTCCTAACCCATTAACAGCCTGCACTGAAGGTCAAATGTAAAAATGCCTGTGAAAGTGTTTCAGAACCTATAATGTAGTATGGTATCAGTTATTGTTAATGATATGCTTGCTGTCATTTTTGTTATCATTATTAATGTGAGGGCAGAGGCCATGTCTCATTATTCACTGATGTATCTCCAGTGACTAGTAAAATGCCTGACACATAATAGATAGGAAATAAATGTTGGATGAGTAAGAACAAAAGTTGATAAGAAAAAAATATGTATCTGAAATTGACAGGAATAGGAGACTAGAGAAATAATCCAATAATCTCATATGACAGATGAGGAAACAGAGGCCCAGAGCAATGAAATGACTGGCTTAAAGTGACACGGGGTGGCAGAGTTTTAGTACAGTGGAAGAGGCAAAGGCATAGTCAGCCTTAGAATCACAAGACCCTGAGAGGATTTTATTCCCTTTTTAGCTACCTTGAGAAAGAGTGCTATAATATAATCATATTATTTCTTGTTATAGTCCCAAGGAACAGAAGGAACAATGCATTCTCTAGCAGTACTCAGATTTTGTTTTTTTAAGGAGTGTTTCCGAACAGGAGGCTAAATAGTGGGAACTCAAAAATCCTTTTGTAATGCAGACCTCTTGGTTCTTTTTTTTTTTTAGAGAATTTTTTTTTTTTTAAAGATTTTTACCTATTTATTTGACAGAGAGAGAAAAAGAGCACAAGCAGGGGGAGAAGCAGAAGGAGAGGGAGAAGCAGTCTCCCTATGTGGGATTCCATGTGGGGCGCCATGTGGGGCTCGATCCCAGGACTCTGGGATCATGACCTGAGCCAAAGGCACACGCTTAGCCATCTGAGCCACCAGGTGCCCCAAATGTGTTGGTTCTAATAATGGCCCCATTATAAGAATTGGTCTTGTAGATGGAACAACTATTTACAATCTTTTCTTTAAAAGTTCTCATAATATGGTGCGCCTGGATGGCTCAGTGGGTTAAAGCCTCTGCCTTCGGCTCAGGTCATGATCTCAGGGTCCTGGGATGGAGCCCCGCATTAGGCTCTCTGCTCAGCAGGGAGCCTGCTTCCTCCTCTCTGCCTGCCTCTCTGCCTACTTGTGATCTCTGTCTATCAAATAAATAAAATCTTTTTTTAAAAAAAGCTCTCACAGTACTATTACATAATCTTTGTGGTCAAGGGCTAGGAATTCTGTCCAGATCTTCCCCAGGAAATTCTCCACTTGAGTATGTATCTGAACTAATCATTTCACCAATGTCCTGACACAGCCGGGCTGAGGTAGGACCACATTTCAGATGAATGCTCTATTTTAATGTGTTGGATATGGATGCTCAGCACTCCCCAAGAGAATAACAGCAGACGGCAATCATCAAGTACCCAGATTCCAATAATAGAAATGATCAGACATTTGCTTATTTTGGCACATAATAAATATGTATTTTTGCGCATGAGTATATATGGCTTGGTTAGGTAGTTCTGCTGATGTGAGCTGGGCTTTGTCAATCTCATCTGGGTTCCCTTGAATCTGCGATCAGCTGACAGGTTGGCCAAGAGCTGATTAGACTGGGATGGCCATGGATGAGACGACTTTTCTCCTGCACTCTTGTCCTCTGGCAGGCTAACCCAGGCTGGCTATCACGTGGAGGCAGGGTTTCAAAAGAGCAAACAGAAGCATGGAAGGCTACTTGAGTTCTCATCTCAGAAATGACACATTCGCTTCTGCTGCATTGTACTGGTTAGGCAAGCAACAAGGCCAGTAAGAGATTCAGAAGTAGGGAAAATCGATTCCACCTCAAGATGGGAGAAGCTGCAAAGTCACATCATCAAGAGGCATGGATACTGGAAAGAGAAGAGTTGAGGCCATTTTTGGTATCAGTCTACTGCAATAAGGATGGGATTGTGCTAGGGATACCTTAGTGAGTTTTCTCCTCAAAGTGCTCCCAACTAACCAGACGCACAGCTTTCAAAGTGCTTTGCCTCATGAGTTAGGGATGGGGAAAACTTCATGGGAATAGTGGAGAAAATCTTGAAGTCAGGCAGTCTGGAAACAGGTATAAGACTTTATTTTATTTTATTTTATTTATTTTCATAAAAGATTTTATTTATTTATTTGACAGACAGAGATCACAAGCAGGCAGAGAAGGAGGCAGGGAGAGAGAGGGAAGCAGGCTCCCTGCTGAGCAGAGAGCCTGATGTGGGGCTCAATCCCAGGACTCTGGGATCATGACCTGAGCCGAAGGCAGAGGCTTACACTAAGCCACCCAGGCACCCCCAGGTATAAGACTTTAGAAGGTTACAAGGGTGATTGGGTAGCTCAGTCAGGTAAGCGTCTGCCTTCGGCTCAGGTCATGATCCCAGAGGCTTGGTTCGGAGCCCTGCATCAGGCTCCCTGCTCAGCAGGAAACCAGCTTCTCCCTCTCCCTCTGCTGCTCCCCCTGCTTGTGCTCACTCTCTCTTTCCTTGTCAAGAGATGAATAAAATCTCTTTAAAAAAAAAAAAGACTTTAGAAAGTTACAAAGTAAGTCTAGATGTTACTTTTCTGTGCTTTCCAAAGCTTGTCTATGACCAATGACAACACAGATTTCTATGTTCTGGGCATTACGGTCTTCACATATAGCAGCTCATTTAATCCTTTCAACCACCATATGAGGTATCATCATTCCTTCTTTCTTTATTTATTTTTATTTTTTATTTACTTTTAAAATATTTTATTTATTTATTTGACAGACAGAGATCACAAGTAGGCAGAGAGGCAGGCAGAGAGAGGAAGGGAAGCAGGCTCCCTGCTGAGCAGAGAGCTGGATGTGGGGCTCGATCCCAGGACCCTGAGATTATGACCTGAGCTGAAGGCAGAGGTTTAACCCATTGAACCACCCAGGTGCTCCTATTTTTATTTTTTAAATTAAATTTAATTTTTTCAGTGTTCCAAGATTCATTATTTATGCACCACACCCAGTGCTCCATGCAGTACGTGCCCTCCTTGATACCCACTACCAGGATTACCCATCGCCTCACCGTTCTCCCCTCCAAAACTCTCAGTTTGTTTCTCAGAGTCCACAGTCTCTCATGGTTCGTCTCCTCCTCCTCTGATTTCCCCCAATTCACTAATTCACTTTTCTTTTACTTCTCCTAATGTCCTCCATACTATTCCTTATGCTCCACAAGTAAGTGAAACCATATGATAATTGACTTTCTCTGCTTGATTTATTTCACTCACCATAATCTCCTCCAGTTCCATTCATGTTGATCCAGAAGGTGGGTATTCATCCTTTCTGATGGCTGAGTAATATTCCATTGTATATATAGACCATATCTTCTTTATGCATTCATCTGTTGAAGGGCATCTTGGCTCTTCCCACAGTTTGGCCATTGTGGCCATTGCTACTATTTACATTGGGGTATATATGGCCCTTCTTTTCACTACATCTGTATCTTTGGGGTAAATACCCAGTAGTGCCATTGCTGGGTCATAGGGTAGCTCTATTTTTAATTTCCTAAGGAATCTCCACACTGTTTGCCAAAGTGGCTGCACCAACTTGCATTCCTACCAACAGTGTAAGAGTGTTCCCCTTTCTCCACATCCTCTCCAACACTTGTTTCTTGTCTTGTTATTTTTGGCCATTCTAACTGGTGTAAGGTGGTACCTCAATGTGGTTTTGATTTGAATTTCCCTGATGGCTAACGATGATGAACATGTGTTTCATGTGTCTGTTAGCCATTTGTATATCTTTTTTGGAGAAGTGTCTGTTCATGTCTTCTGCCCATTTTTTGATGTGATTATCTGTTTTTGGGGTGTTGAGTTTGAGTACTTAATAGATCTTGGATATCAGCCCTTTGTCTGTAGTGTCATTTGCGAATATCTTCTCCCATTCTGTGGGTTGCCTCTTTGTTTTTTTGACTGTTTCCTTTGCTGTGCAGAAGCTTTTTATCTTGATGAAGTCCCAAAAGTTCGTTTTCATTTTTGTTTCCTTTGCCTTTGGAGACATCTCTTGAAAGAAGTTGCTGTGGCCGATGTCAAAGAGGTTACTGCCTATGTTCTTCTCTAGGATTTTGATAGATTCCTGCCTCACGTTGAGGTCTTTTATCCTTTTTGAGTTTATCTTTGTGTATGGTGAAAAAGAAAAACAAAGCTGGGGGCATCACGTTGCCTGGCTTCAAGCTTTACTACAAAGCTGTGATCATCAAGACAGCATGGTACTGGCACAAAAACAGACACATAGACCATTGGAACAGAGTAGAGAGCCCAGATAGGGACCCTCAACTCTATGGTCAAATAATCTTCGACAAAGCAGGAAAAAACATCCAGTGGAAAAAAGACAGTCTCTTCAATAAATGGTGCTGGGAAAATTGGACAGCTATGTATAGAAGAATGAACTTGACTATTCGTTTACACCGTTACTTCTTTATGGATAAGGTGATGGAGGCTTGAGGAGGTTAGAGAGTGAGCAGCCTGACCGAGGTCTCTCAGCCCTAAGTGAGGGAGTGTGGTTTCAAACCCTGTCCACTCTGACTTCAAGGCCAGTGGGAGATAGTAAACACTATGCTATTTAGTCTCCTAAATGGCAGATGTTCTCTCTACCCTGCAAACAGCATTGCACATCCATCTGGAGGTACAGAAAAAACCTGTCAATCTCAGCTTAAATAAGTAATAGAATTTTCAGAATTGCAGTTAATATGGTAAAGCAGGTTGGTGTCAAATCAGAAAGCAGGAGTCAACAAACTTTCCTATCAAGGTCCAGAGAGTAAATGTTTTAGGCTTGTGGGTCATATGGTCCCTGTTAGAATTCTCAGGTCTGCTTTTGTAGCACAAAAGCAGCCAGAGACAATGTGTAAATGAATGAGTGGCTGTGTGCCAACAAAATTTTATTTACAAAAATAGGTGGCTAGCCAGATTTGTCATTCAGAATTTGAAACCAAGCCAGGACCTAGCAAAAACGTACTTTGTTCCAAAGGACAGTTTGACATGTTCTCCAAATCCTCTCGAACATAATAATAATAATCACACACATTACAATAATTCATATATGCTACTAATAAGAGATATATTTTTTTTAAAGATTTTATTTATTTATTTGTCAGAGAGAGAGCAGGAACAAGCACAGGCAGACAGAGTGGCAGGCAGAGGCAGAGGGAGAAGCAGGCTCCCTGCTGAGCAAGGAGCCCGATGCGGGACTCGATCCCAGGATGCCGGGATCATGACCTGAGCCGAAGGCAGCGGCCCAACCAACTGAGCCACCCAGGTGTCCCAATAAGAGATATTTTTACAAATAAGGCAAAATCATGACTGTCACACAAATATTAAAAAGTGCATGTCAAAGCTTTTATTTAATTCATTAATTAATGAGGGAAACAGTAAGAGGTTAAAACCCTTTCAAAGAAGAATCCAAAGAACCTACACATAGGGCAGCATTCAGGAATGCTGAAACTAATTTGCTAGTAGATGAAAAACTGTTCAATATTTACAAGGAATAAAATACAATGTTTGGAATCATGTCCTCCATAGGGTAATGGCCAATTGTGTCTTCACCAGACACAATTTACTTATAGGAATATAAGAATATTTATAGGAATATAAGAATATCCATCACCAAGAAAGTAGAATTCATAATGTATATAATAATAAATAATGTTATATAATAATAAGATGTATAATATAATAATTAAAAAACTATAAGACATGTGAAAAATCAGGAGAATTATAAGGAGAAAAGTCAATCAATAGAAATGGGACAAAACTGACACAGATGATAGAATTTGGCAGGCTAAGATACTGAAATAGTTATCATAACTGTATTATGTATGTTCCAAAATCTAGTAGTAACTTTCAATAGAGGAGTGCTTCTCCCCAGGCAACATTGGGCAATGTCTGGAGATAGTTTGGTTGTCATAATTTGGCAGAAGTGGTGACACTGGCATTTAATGGGCAGAAGCCAAGGCTGCTGCTCGCCATTGTACAGTGCCCAGGACAGCCCCCACAACGAAGAATTACCCAGCCCCAAATGTCAGTGGTGCTGAGGTTGAGAGACCCTGAACTAGAGAAAAGATTGAATATATTAAGTAGAGACATGGGAGATCTGAAGAAGATACAAATTGAATTTATAAGGATGAAAACAATGACAGAGATGAAAAATACACTGGATAGGATTAATTAGAGACTGGATATTGCAGAAAAAAATAAGAGTGAACGTGAAGACACGGCAGTATATCCACAGTGAGCTTGGACAAAAAGAAGTCTGGGGGGAGAAAAGGAACAGAGGATCAGTGAGCTGTGGGACAGCTTCAAGTGGCCTAATATATGTGTAATTAGAGTCCTGACAGAAAGAGAAGTGGGAGTGACAGAAAAAAAAATCTTTGAAATAATAAGAACCCAAAATTTTTCCAAATTTGTTAAAAACTTGATCCAAGAAGTTCAACAAACCCCAAGGTCAAGAAATACGAAGAAAACACCAAGGCAAAACCATGATCAAATTGGTTAAATGATAATGATGACAGAACATTTCTCGACAGAAACAACATAAACAATAAAAAGTAAAGCAACATCTTTAAAGTACTGAAACAAAAATACTATCATAGATATGCAACACTAGAATACCTTTTAAAAATGAAGGAAAAATGAAGACTTTTCAGACATTGAAAAGATGAAAGAGGGGCACCTGGGTGGCTCGGTCATTAGGCATCTGCCTTCCGCTCAGGTCATAATCTCAGGGTCCTGGGATGGAGCCCTGCATCAGCCTCCCTGCTCAGTGGGAAGCCTGCTTTTCCCTCTCCCACTCCCCCTGCTTGTGTTCCCTCTCTCTCTCTCTGCCAAATAAATAAATAAAACCTTAAAAAAAAGTTGAAAGAGTTCATCACCAGTGTCCTCCAAATCTTTTAGGCAAAAATATGAAAGTACCAAAGAGAATCAAGAGCATCGGAAATGGAAACAATGTAGGTAAATGTGTTGGATTCTTTATTATTTCAATCTTTTAAAAAGATAATTGACTGTTTAAACAACCACAAAATAATGTAATGTGGGGTTTACAACCTATGTCGAAGTGAAATGCATGACGGTAATAGGACACAGTGCTGGTTTACTTGGAAGGGAGGGGAAGGCGTGCTTGTCTAAGAATTCTTTTCTGTGACTGACTGAATGAATGGTTTGTTAAACTTTGTGGAAGTGTTGGAAAACTTGTCTGGCCTGGAGGCTGAGTTAAGCTCCCCCATTTGGTAAGTACATTTCTTTCCTAAAGAAAAGAAGAAGGAAGCCAGGTAGAGAATGTTTTGTGCAGGCAATCAATGTGGATTTCTTCAGCAATAATATAGGTCACTGTTTGACTCTTCTTTTGAACATTCTATCCCCTGGGTCCACAAGCCATCAGTACAGAAGGCTTAGTAGGTCAGCCTGTCCTAGAGTAGACTGAGAATGGGGAACAGGCATTCAGGAGGGTTCTCCTTTGGGGTACAAGTCAAGGAACAGACCAGCAAGCTGCCCTTCTAAGGCCAGGAGGACATGACTACTAGGATACTTAGATGGTGAAGCCCAACCTGGCTTAGTGGTGCTGCCACTCTAAGTGAAGCTAATGGGCAGAGAGCCCCCCCTATAAAAGGCCCGGGTGTATTTCCCAAAGTCTTTTTATTTGTTCCTAGTATGAGAACCCACAAGTAAGTGGTAAATCTCTTTATAATCACAGGGAGGCAAAAGTATTTGTAAGTATAAGACCAAGGCCAGAAATGAGGAATGTGACCTCATTTACCAGTCCTTGGGATTCACTTTATGCCAACGCATTGTATGAAGCAACTGATTTACCTAATGTTTTCATACATCTGACCAATCATCATGACATTGTGTAGATATAGAACTTGAAAGAATTTCTGTCTTCAAAAGTGAGGCTGCAGCACTTGGTCTTAAAGATGTCAAGCCTAGAAATTGTAAAAATTGGATTTTTAGGATAAAATATAACTGAAAGACTAATTATGGTGTGGAGCTTCATGAGCTATAAAATCTCACAGAAAGCTGTCTGGTTCCTAGTGCTTCTGTGCTCAGTTCTAATACATGATTTTGCTTCTAATGCTGTTGGGAATGTTGGAAATCAACTGAATTGTTTATACAAACTCATAAATGCAAATTGATTTCTCACTCTATACAATCCTCTGGGAATTAGTAATGTTTTGACCAAAAATGACTATCCCCTTAAAAGTAAGCCCATGGTTTTTATTTGAAGAGACAAGCTGATAACAGTCTTAATTTGAGCACAGTGAAAATCTTTTTAATGAACAAGGGGGAGCTGGATATATTATGTCAACAACCTGTTTGTTATCAACCTTCCAAATAAGTGAGAAAGTCCTAGGTTGAAAATTAAGATTAACATCAATTACATTTCTTTTGTGTGGCATGTTTTTATCTAAGACATTTGGACTAGAGCACTTCATCTGGATTTTGCATAGATTGCATAGTTGACATACGGTTAATGGATAACTACTGTGCTAATCTGCATGGTTATCGTGTGAATGAGCTTTTTGCTAGTTTGTGTTGCAATAAGAAACATGCAAATATCTTTTTTTTTTCTTTAAGATTTTTATTTATTTGATAGAGATCACATAAGCAGGCAGAAAGGCAGGCAGAGAGGGGAGGGGAGAAGCAGGCTCCCTGACGAGCAGAGAGCCCGATGTGGGACTCGATCCATGGACGCTGGGATCATGACCCAAGCCGAAGGCAGCGGCTTAGCCCACTGAGCCACCCAGGCGTCCCAGAAACATGCAAATATCTTAATGGCTTACAACAACAAAGGTTTGTTTCTTACTTATGGGAGGGGTTAGGTGCGGCTCTGTCTGCTCAGTGTGTGTTCATTTCAGGATCCAGGTTGAACAGGATGAAGGAGCAACATCTATTGAGGACACTTGTGATTATGGCAGAGTGTAAAGAGTGTGATGGCCGGACCATGCAATGGCTCTCAAGCTTCTGTTTAGATGCTACACGTCAACTATGTCTCATATTTCATTGACCAAAACAAGTCACACAGTAAACCTAATGTTAATAAGTGAGGAAATATGTGCCTCCACTAGGAAGGGAGTGCAAGTCACATGGAAATGTGCAGGATAGATCATTCTCTTTCAGGAAGTGTGACGAATAATTAAAAAGAACCATGCAGGGGCGCCTGGGTGGCTCAGTGGGTTAAAGCCTCTGCCTTCGGCCCAGGTCATGATTCCAGGGTCCTGGGATCGAACCCAACATCGGACTCTCTGCTCAGCAGGGAGCCTGCTTCCTCCTCTCTCTCTCTGCCTGCCTCTCTGCCTACTTGTGATCTCTGTCAAATAAATAAATAAATAAACTAAAAAAAAAAAAAAGAACCATGCAATCTTCCAGTTATTAAATGGGATGCATCTGATGAAGAAATAACTCAATAGACAGTGTTGTTCTGATCCTTCAAATAGGACCAACCTGATTATTTATGTAGTATCCTTGTAAATTTCATCACTACACTTCCAATTTAAGAATCATGAAAACTTCTAGTGAAATATGGACTATTGCCACTCAGTGCATTTGTGTTTTGGGTAGAAAGATGGAACAGAAATGTTTCCTCAACAGGACCTATCACTAGCTAGTTATGCCCAAGATTGTGGCGACTCCGTTAGCAGTAGTGCTCCAAAGCATTTCTTCCCAAATACTTCCTTTTGAAAATGCATAGTGGAAAATGCCATTCACAGTTCCTATCACTGTTTATACCTGCCCTTTAAACTTTGTCCCCTACTCAAAATCTTTTCTTGAGAAGAGCTGTCATTGATTTTTTCCAGTATTCCATTAAGACGGCACACTGTCTGAAGCTGAATGTCAGTGTATATCTTTCCAGCGATTCTTGTGGCCGTAATCATCCCCGCACCTTCACGTTAGCTCCTCATATAGGAGCCAGTGGTTATCCTGATGCTACAAACATTTGCCGGGATATGGGAATATCCCGGGATACATCTGCCCAGATATGGGAATGATGTTTGAAGAGCTCTGCTACCATACAGATTTTGTTAAGTCTTCATTGTGACTCAAGGCTTTTGACATGATGTTTGATTTTATTTACTTGTTATTATTATTTTATTTATATTTTTTTGAAAGAGATTGAGCTTCACCACAATTCAATGATCTTTGTTTTTGTCTGATGCTTGATTCTACCTTGTTTTTCAGTTTCCATTATGATATGATGGTCTTCCTGATATTACTGTTACATTTTATTAGTGCATGTGAGAATTTACCGCCTCTCCATCCCACCGCCCTCCCACTGCCTGTAGAGAGAAAATTATCTGTCATTATTATTGGACCAGATGGGTCATTAAAGAGATGCTGAGTAATGGGCAGACCTGATACAGTAGGTAAAGGTGAGATTATTTGTTGAGAGTTGAACTTGCCTATCATCTTTGCCAGGCACATGAGCGGAGAGTTCAAGGTTTCCAAAGGATAAAAACCAGGAACTGTGTGGATGATACAACAGAGGTATAAATTTTGAACTTGAAGATCAGAAATTCTGCTCACCTCTGGCAGGATGCTGATATAAGATGGAACACATGCTATGGGGACTCAGATGAATGGAATTTGTTAAAGAAGCAATTGTTCCTTACAAGCTTTCACAATTTACCCACAAAGGATTTCAGCACTCCCAAAAGGGACTGAGAAGAAGGTTCTTGGGTAAAGCCCCATCTTCTTCAATGTGAAAGGGATGACTAGCCAGTCAAATTTTAAATCAGAGAGGGAACTCTCTCCCTTCTGTGTCTAGGAGATTAGGAAAGGTCAGGATTCAAGAGACAAGGTGGCTGATGGCACTGACTAGGGCACTGGGCTCACATCCTGTGACAAGAACCAGCAGGTGGTTTGGGGCTTGGGGTTTGGGGAAGAGAAGGAGAATTCTGTCAGTTCTGACCGTGGTGCCTGCCCAGATATGCTCAGGCCAGCAGTATGAGCAGTTTCATCAAGTATCTACCTCAGAATGGGCAGGGGTGCAGTATGGGTATGGGGACTGTGTCGGTCAAAGCCAATCTGGGATTGAAAGCTAGTTGCTTAGATAAGAAATTTGTGGTCTGTACACTATACAAAGGGAAAGGAAATCTCGTGCCCCTCTCTCCAGGGAGGAAGAGTTGACACTCTAGTTAGACTTCAAGAAACTTATTAGTTTACAATCACCTATAGGCAGGGTCACTGTGATTAAAAACATGCCTTTTCCTCTCCTCCTTGTTTTCATATGGTGAGCTGACATGGACGGCTACTCAAAACACCCAGATATTTTGTTCCTTTCTGGTACTTTCTCCTGACTCATGGAGCAGAAGGGATGAAATGAACTGAGGTCTGCCTCCTTGGGGAAGCCTGGGTTATCTCTCTCTGTCCTTTTCCATAGATGTATTAGTTCCTGGGTCTAGTCTTGCATGGTCCACATAAGACTAACTATATTCGTAAGCAGTTTAAAAAGTCTCTCTTGTGTCTTGGAAATTTCTACAAACACAATACATCAACCTGAACCTGTTCCTAACTTGGCATCATTCTATTGGTTGGAGAGAATTCACCCTCCCAGGGGAAACATCAAAGAAAAAAGAAACAGGATTTTCAGGGCTATGAAAAGTGCTCAGTGGTGCTCAGATTCCAGTTCTACAAATGGTAGGCTTTCATTTGTTTTAAATGTTTGTTTGGGATCATGATGGGATAAGCAAAATACCGGGCAGAGGACTTAACCATAAACACATTAGAAAATCCATGCTTGGGGTGCCTGGGTGGCTCAGTGGGTTAAAGCCTCTGCCTTTGGCTCAGGTCATGATCCCAGGGTCCTGGGATCGAGCCCCACATCGGGCTCTCTGCTCAGCAGGGAGCCTGCTTCCCTTCCTCTCTCTCTGCCTGCCTCTCTGCCTAGTAGTGATCTCTGTCTGTCCGATAAATAAATAAAACCTTAAAAAAAAAAAAGAAAATCCATCCTTTACAGGTGTTTTACATATAGGATTTTTGTTTGTTTGTTTGTAGACTGGGGTGAAAATGGATGTTCTATAGCCCTTTTTATCCCAGCAGGCCTTCTCTTTTGGAGAATAATGAAAACATAATCTTCCCTAATTCTGCTATCCTGAAAGATTGTATCCAGGAGGCATGTGACTCCAGAAGGTTCGTTTGATGATGGGTGAATACTACAGATTAATTTGGCTAAATTTCTGGTAGTTGTACCCAACTATCCAGTCCCATTTTGAAGTGATGCATAGTATAGTAGTTTGATGCTGGCATTCTGCAGTCTATTTTGTGATAGACTAAAGGACCAGCATCATGTAAATCATGATAATGTCCACAGACTTCCCGTACATCGCTCCCACAAAGACCAGGTCTGTGTTGGCCAGATGATGATTCATAAGTTGTAATGGAAACAAAAAGGGTGGGAAGGTTAACAGTACAACACAGAACTCACTTTCAATCACTATCAGTGGCGGGATAAGGTAAGGATATGCAAGTGTCATGATGGGGAGTGATCCATGATAAGGATGAAGTGATCCACAATGGCGATGATGGACCCATGTTAGGGGACCACTGGATGTACTTCCATCAGGAATCCCTCACCTTGTGCCAAGATCCATGAGCCAAGATGGGGTAACCTGAGAATTCAGCTGCTTACGAGAAATTGTTCTGGTCATTTGATGGTCTGCTGGGAAGAGAGAAAGGTAACACTGAATTGAGAACATTCCTGGGTATGTCAAAGGAAGACCATGAACTGGCATTTGCCACTTTTGGATTCCTTATGTCTGATTTATGACACAATTTAGATCCAATAATTCTCAAAAATAAGTTATGAGTATGATTACTTCAGGTGAACATCTTTGTTCATATTTGATCAGAACTTAGTGAATTGTTTTTAGTTTAATTAAATTAAATGAGTTTAGTTAAATATAAATATATTTATATATATGTATACATATAGTTTACTATATGTTTATAAACTATATGTTTACATGTATATATAAATATATTTAAACATTCAATATTATTGTAGCATCATTACACTCAAGGTTCAGAAGTGAAAATTTCTTTTCCTGGGATTTCTTGCCTTGAGGGATGGTTGGAGTGCAATATTATGTAGATGAGCCAATGATTGACTATATCAATGCTTACAACTCCACAAAATTACTGAATATATAGTACTTGAAAAGTAGGCACAAAGGTGAACTAAATAATGAATCCTGTTGGAAAAGAGATTAAGGTCTACATATGAAAATATCCTGATGAAATGTTGGAAATGTTGGAAAAGAAATTAAGGTCTACATACCAAAATATCCTGATGAAATGTCAAGAATATAATGCCCAACATTGAGACATTTGCAAATTAAATTTTTTTCCAGACTGTCATCATCATGGAACAATATAAAGGTAGCCTTCAAATATTGGTTTGCCCTCATCCTAATTCTGTTAATTTTTTTCGAGTTTAAACAGTCACTTCCATTCACCATTTTAAAATCCATGTTATTAATATTAATAGAGTATTTCAGTTCTCATAATACTCTCCTTCATAAAGATACTTGCCAGGCATTTTTATTCTTTTTAAAAAGAAAATTCATAAAGAATTTGAAAAGGAGAATCAAAGAAAAAAATCACAAAGGTCATTCTTCTAAAGTGTACAATTCGGTGGTTTTTAGTATATTCATAAGATTGTTCAACAGTCACCCCTATACAATTACAGAACATTTTATCATTCCAAAAAAGAAACCCTGAACACGTATATGCAGTAACCCCCATTCTCCCATGCCCCCAGTCCATGGCAACCACTGATCTACTTTCTGTATGTATGGATTTGCCTCTTCTGAACATTTCATATAAATGGAACCATACAGTCTTTTACATCTGACTTCTTTCACTTTGTATGATGTTTTCAGGGGCTGTGCATATTTTAGCATGAATCAGTACTCCATTCCTTTTTATGGCTAAATATTATTCCTGTACAAATATACTATTTTTGTTTATCCCATTCATCAGTTGGTGGACATTGGATAGTTTCCAGTTTAGGGTTATTTTAGGAATTGCCAAACTATTTTCCAAAGTGGCTGTGTTATTCCTCCATATCCTTGCCAACATTTGTTATTGTCTTTTTCATTACAGCCATCCTAGTGAGGTGTAAATTGCTATCTCATTTGCATTTCCCTAATGACTAAGGGTGTTGAGTAAGCATGCACTTAATGGCCATTTGTATACCTTCTTCTTTTCTTTCTTTCTTTCTTTTAATATACCTTTTTTGGAGAAATGTCTATTCAAGTTCTTTGTGCATTTTTTTAACCCACTGAGCCACCCAGGCGCCCCCTCTTTGCCCATTTTTTTAAAAAGATTTTATTTATTTGACAGGCAGAGATCACAAGTAGGCAGAGAGGCAGGCAGAGAGAGAGGAGGAAGCAGGCTCCCTGCTGAGCAGAGAGCCTGATGGGGGGCTGGATCCCAGGACCCTGGGATCATGACCTGAGCAGAAGGCAGAGGCTTTAACCCACTGAGCCACCCAGGTGCCCCTGCCCATTTTTTAAATTGGGTTTTTAAAAAATTGTTGAACTGTAAGAGTTCTTTATATTCTGGACACTAGACCCTTATAGATATATGATTTGCAAATACTTTCTTGATAGTAGTATCCTTTGAAATGAAAAACACTAGTTTTTAAATTTTATTTTTATGCCAAAAGTTTTATTGTTTCCAGTTGGTCTAGGGCTTGGGAGAGGGCTGCAGGTAGTTACAAACCTGTCTAGCGGCTTCAGAAAGAGACTCGGGTACAAGCCTTGGCACCGGGGGCCACTGGGCTCTGGAGGCTCCTAGTGGTGCTTGAGGGTGAGCCTTTCCAAGAGGCTGGGCAGGTGAGTCAGGCGGTTGCCCATCTTCTTGATGGGTTTCACCTCCTCATTCAGGAAGTGGCTCTCCAGGAAGTGACGGAGCTGGGGGTCGGTGTGGGCAGAACCCAGGCATGCAGCCCAAGAGGGCCAGAGTCAGGCTCCTCTCCGGGACCTTGGTGGCTGCCAGGGCTGCACCCCGCTCTTCTTGCGTGTCCTGGGATGGGGCGTGGCTGTGGGCGGATCCCCTGGTCCCGATGCGATGCACCCGAGCCTTTGCGCTTTTCAGCAACTCGGGACCCAGGGGCCACTCCGCTCCGGTGCCACATCCTCGTGGGGTCAAAATGGAAGCCCAAGGAGAGGTAGCTGTAGGAGACCCGTAGATGCCTGTCGACCAGGGGGTTGACGGCAGCCTCCCCCTCAGTGGAATAAACCTGGGAGCTTGCTGGTTGGTCAGCAATAAGGAGGTAAGCCCCCAAAACGGAGGTGGCTGGCCCTGGAGGCAGCGGATGGCTAGAGTAGGATTCTGAAGGGAAAAGGGGTTGGAGGGTGGTCGCAGGCTGGAAGAACCGGCGTCTCCTGGGTCTGTTACACCCAGCCCCCCCCCCTTTTGAAAATGTTTTATTTGAGAGAGAGCGAGTGAGCAAGAAAGAGAGAGCACAAGCCAGGGGAGAGGCAGAGGAACAAACAGATTCCCCACTGACGGGGAACCTGAAGCTGGGCTCCATCCCAGGGCCCTGGCACCATGCCCCAAATGGAAGGCAGACGCTTAACTGACTGAGGCACCCAGGCGCCCCACATCCAAACAGTCGTAAAGCAAGACACAGATCCTCAGCACTGCCAGGTGCACTGCCCAGTTTTTAATTCTGATGAAATCTAATTTATGTAATTTTTACTTTGATTGCTTCTATCATCATATCTAAGAAACCGTTACCTAATCCAAGGTCATGAAGATTTAATCCTATGTTGTTGTTTTTTCAAGAGTGTTACAGTTTCAGTTCTTGCATTTGTGTCTTTAATCCATTGTCTTTAAAGATTTTATTTATTTATTTGAAAGACAGCGTGAGTGAGCAAGCACTAACAGCAGGGGGCAGGGGGAGGGAAGGACAGAGGGAGAGGGAGAAGGGGTCTCCCCACTGAGCAGGGAATAGGATACTGGGCTTAATCCCAGGACCCCAGGGATCATGACCTGAGCCAAAGGAAGAGCTTAACCAACTGAACCATCCAGGTGCCCAGTTTGTGATCCACTTCTAATTAATATTTGATATGGTGTTCTATAGGAGTCCAACTTCATTCCTTTGCGTATGGACATGTATTCCATTTTCCTTTCTTTCATGGTTCTTTGTTTTGGTTTTTTTTTTGAGAGATAAAGCAAGCAGGGCAGAAGGAGAGAGAATCTTGAGCAGTCTCCACTCCCAGCACAGCGCCCTTGTGGGGCTGTATCTCATGACCTAATCTGAAATCAAGAGTCCCAGACAACTGAGCCATCCCGGTGCCCATCTATTCCATTTTTTTTTTTTTAAGATTTTATTTATTTATTTGATAGACAGAAATCACAAGTAGGCAGAGAGGCAGAGAAAGAGGAGGAAGCAGGCTGTCCGCAGAGCAGAGAGCCCGATGTGGGGCTCGATCCCACGACCCCGGGATCATGACCTGAGCCGAAGGCAGCGGCTTTAACCCACTGAGCCACCCAGGTGCCCCCCATCTATTCCATTTTGTAGGCAGT
The DNA here is from genome assembly GCA_003697995.1 of Taxidea taxus jeffersonii. Classification (NCBI taxonomy): domain Eukaryota; kingdom Metazoa; phylum Chordata; class Mammalia; order Carnivora; family Mustelidae; genus Taxidea; species Taxidea taxus. The sequence continues at coordinate 20,883 of RCUC01144786.1, read as the reverse complement.
TTTGCTTCTATTAAAAAAAAACACGGAGGTGCACCTGGGTGGCTCAGTGGGTTAAACCTCTGCCTTCAGCTCAGGTCGTGATCCCAAGGTCCGGGGATCAAGCCCCGAACTGAGCTCTCTGCTTGGCAGGGAGCTGCTCCCTCCTCTCTCTCTCTCTACCTGTCTCTCTGCCTACTTCTGATCTCTCTCTGTCAAATAAATTAAAAAAAAAAAAAAAAAAGGAAAGTGTTGGTAGAAAAACAGATGTAATTCTAATGAAATACAGTATTAACAATAAAATGAGATCTCAATTTCTGATTTCCAGGTTCTTGTCCAAGTTACACTGGTTTTCATCTAAGAGAAGCTACTAAATCTCTTTTGCTTAACTTAGAAATAATTTGAGCATCATAGATTTGTATAAATCTCTGAAGTACCAACTGTCTCCAGGTTTTGGTAGTTTCTTACAGGGCGTTTTCAAAAAGCAAACTGCTTAAGCTGACTTTGAGTTCCTCCGTCGGTAATTGGTATTCTGAACATGAAGCAAACATAGTTTTTAACCAATAGCGAACTGTATATTTTGTATGTTTTACTTTCGTTACTTGCTCTCCGTATATTTGGAGCAATGATTGGACAGCCAGTATTTTCAGCTATATCCTCTTATTTCATGGCATTTTCTTGACTTGGCTTTGGTCAATGGTTGCTATTAAATTTGAATCCTGTTCTGTCACCTATAATGCTCCCTTGCCTGTTTGTAACCAGAAGTATGGAGCTATTTTATTCAGAAGTAATCAGTAAAATGACAAAAATATCAAAAGAGTAAAATTTGGCTTTATCTACCTTGTTTTTGAAATTAGTGCAATTTACAAGTTCGCATTCCAGGTCAAGGAAATATTGGCTGCCTTTGAAAATGATATAGGGAGGGAATAAAAGGACATACAGCAATGCACCTATGTTCCTCAGAGACATCCAGACCTAAGGTTATTCTCCAACCTGGCTGCTGTGGGCCGGGCGTTCTAACAAGCAGATGCTGTAAGCAAGAATGAGAATTATTAATGCACCAGAGCATTGTCACCAAGAGATCACAAGATCTATTTTAAAAATTCTTTTACATACATAGTACAGATTCTGTTCTGGCACTGTTTGCTCTAAAAGCTGCAGATACATTTTAGAAAACACTGATGAAGCCATTACTGTTCTGTCCATTTGTTCATAGTATATGTCATTATTCAAGAAATTTAAGAACCATAATGACGGAAAATCACACAGAAAGAAAAGTAAAGGAACATGGACTCTGTCAGAAACAAGGGCTACATTTTTATTCAAGAGGTCCCTAATGATGGAAAATCACAGTGAAAGGCAGAGGCGAAACAGGGATTCCATAAAGGACCAGACACACACCAGTAGTACAAGTAGGAGAACAGTCGTAGCAGACGCGTAAAAATAAAGAAAAACAAAATTAACGAGAGACAGGCTGTACTGGGGCTGACGCACAAAACAGCAACAAATCACAGTGAATTCTGAGATTAATTTCAAAGAATCTTCTGAAATAAGCAAGGAGACAGACAGCATCAATATTAATGAAGCTGAAATGGAACTCCAAAAGAGCCGCAGCATAAAATGGCACATGAATGTTTTGTTTTTAAATGGATTGTAGATTGGATCACAGGACCATCAGGAAAATGAAGGGACATTCACAAGAACATCATAACAGGGCCAGCTGTGTGATAAGCAATTACAACATCAGTGCTAAAATCTCCAATGTAAAAGAAAAACATCAGTGTTCAAATAAAAGAAAATGTCAACAGTCTGCAGATGAGGTAAAAGAAAGTGAAGAATAGATTTTATTGAGACTCAATAGCCTGCACTATGTCAATATCGAATGTCTTTGATAAAACAGACAATAGGCATTCGAAGAAAGATCAAAATTCGATGCCATCTTGTATTGCAATTTCCCTCCCGATTGTCAGCTAAAGCGGCGCCAGCATCAGTCCAATGCTTCCATGGCTAGAACTACTTACTGGTTGTAAACTTGATGCTCTGGGAAGCTGTGTAACTTTGACAGGCTCCTAGAACTCTGCGAAGGGATCTCTCATGCCTCCCTATAAATCAGATTTTACAATGAACATCTTAAGTATGTTCGTAGTGTAGGCTACTTAGAGGAATTTTCGATCCCAAATTTTTATAAAATGAGGGACTTGTTATTAAAAGGCAAATTATCATATCCCCATTGGTTTTATGGAGTGCTGACTTTCAGATGGTCCGCTTGGCATTTCCATTGCTATGTGGTACCACAGAGGGAGAAAATAACACCCACGTCAAGCTTTTTTTCTCTTCCTATAGTTCTATAACACTTATGATTGCAGGTTGTTGAGCTGTTTTAACCTCTAGCTGAGCCAAAGCCTGTTTGCAGAGGAAGGAAGAGTATCGGGGGGTCCATTTCCCATCCACAATTAGAAAAGCAAGTCATGTGTGACACAAAACAGCCTCTATGTGGTTGAGTTCTTCACCACTCTCCCCCCAGATGGTGGGCAGGAAGTTACCGACATTTCTAGAGAACTCAAACAAAAGGGAACCTTTTACAAGTGCTTTCTGCCCTACCATAAGGAAATTATATTAGCAGGGTAGTGATTTAATAATATCTCCAGAGATTCCTTGGTCCTCTTTCCTTCAAGAGCTGGCACTTAATTCCTCTCTCCTTGATAGGGGGATGGAATTAGTGACAAATAAAATATGATGGAAATGATGGGGCATGATGTTGGAGACTAGGTCATAAGAGGCATTGAGTTCTCCTTCTTGCTGTCTCCTGAATAGCTCACTCGGGAAAGCAGTGGCATCTCATGAGGTAATTTCAAGAGGCAGTTGCTCAATCCTATGGAGAGGCCCTGTTGGTGGAAAAACTGAGACACAGCCAACAGGAGTAATATAGGCCTTTTGTCAAGAACCACGTGAATGAACCATCCTCTTGTCCCAATCAGCCTTCAGAGGGGTGTAGCCAAATACAACCTCATGGGAGTCCCTGAGCCAGAATCCCTCAGCTAAACTTAACTCCTCACCCACAGAAACTATGAGATAATAAATGTTTGCTGTGTAAGCTACTAAGTTTGGGGGTGATTTTACTATGTAGCTGTAGCTAATGCAAGCCCCTGCCATTCATTTGTGGTATGTGCCGGGCTCTGTGCAAAACTTCTTATAAGAGAATGAGCTTCTCTAAAGAGATCGAAGATCTCTAATTGCAATGCGCATATGAATCAGCCTGTTAAAAAGGCTATATTCTGTGGCTTATCCCCTGAATGGGGGCCTATGAATCTGTATTTTAACCAGCTTCCTACGCAATTCTGACGTGGTTGGCTTGAGCACACTATTCGGGAAATATTGCTTCAAACCTGTACCCATTGCCTTCAGAAAATGCACATCTTTTAAATAAGACCCTCTGGGCATGTTGTTCTAGTTAAATAAGTAAGTAAGTAAGTAAATAAGTAAATAAATAAATAGCATTATCATTTTAAAAATACTACCCAAAGACTGTATTGGAGCTTCTGGAAAGAGGAGATAGTGTATTCTGATGAAGAGATATTCTTAGAGACTAAGAATTCCCCAAACCAGATCATTTAAACAATGTCTTCTTTGCTTTGGTGAACATAATGGGTAGAATGCCTATACTCCCCACGGAATTTTGGAGTTGCATTTTGGGTAAATCTATAGGTAAAAATCTCAGGGCTCGGGCGCCTGGGTGGCTCAGTGGGTTAAAGCCTCTGCCTTCGCCTCAGGTCATGATCCCAGGGTCCTGGGATCGAGCCCCGCATCGGGCTCTCTGCTCGGCGGGAAGCCTGCCTCCCTTCCTCTCTCTCTGCCTGCCTCTCTGCCTACTTGTGATCTCTGTCAAATAAATAAATAAAATCTTTAAAAAAAAAATCTCAGGGTTCATTTGGTCACAAGTTTATCTAACTTTTAGGAGGTGAAGACAGGGGCATTTCGGAGGAGCAGATATTTGCCACATGGTAGATCTGAGGGTCCCCAAAGGCCTTTCCCCAGATAGAAATCTCCTTTAGTTTGACAGGATAGGTTAAATTCATTCTCCTATCTCAGCCCTCTTTTTAAAAATGTAAGTACATAAAAAAATAAAAATGTAAATACTTTTGGGTTAGGTAACATTCTTAAACATTTGTCCCTCAAAGAGAGTGAATGCATCAACTCTTTTTTTTTTTCCCTGTTTTTTTTGAAAGGTGTGGGGGAGTGGAGAAAAGGGCTGTTTCATGGGAACTATGATACCATCAGTTATAAGGAGTGCCTTTATTGCTTTTTTTTTTTTTTTTTTTAAGATTTTGTATTTGACAGAGAGCACAAGCAGGGGGAGCTGCAGAGGGAGAGGGAGAAGCAGGCTCACCACTAAGCAGGGAGCCCGACATACACATATGAGGGTCTCCATCCCACGACCCTGGGATCATGACCTGAGCCAAAGGCAGACGCTTAACTGACTGAGCTACCCACGCACCCCTATTATATGTATCTTTAAAAAGGAAAAAGTACTTCCAATTATAGTTGGAAGATGACATCAAATGTAGGATATATTTTGATTTCTGAGATATTAAAATGTGAAAAAATATGCGTCTTAGATGAAATAAGAGTAATTTTATGGCTAAGAACAGTGGTTATCAATCACTTATTACTGGTAGGGAAGAGCCTGGATAATGAAACTATGTCTCATTTTTGTGTCTTAAAGTGCTAAAAAGTATGATAGAAAGTAATATTGAAGTTTTAAACTACTAATGAAATTATTATATTGGTTTGTGCTTAAAATCATAAAAAACAAAAGTGATTCTTAAGACTTCTTACTTTGTTGTTGTTGTTGTTGTTTTTTAAGATTTTGTTTTTAAGCAATCTCTGTGTGGGGCTGGAAGTTACAATCCAAGGTCAAGAGTTGCATGCTCTATCAACTGAGCCAGCCATGTGCCCCATTTCTTCCTTTTTATGATCCTACAACCTAACTAGAAATCACTGAGTGATCACAATGCTTATATACGTACATATAAGTATATATAAGCAAATTCCCTAAGAATTGTTTTCTTAAAGGTGAGCTTTTCATTTACTCATTCATTGTCTCTGACATTACTGGGCCCTTCAAGGGTGCTAGCAAGGGCTTGGCAAAGGTTTGCGGTGGTTTATTGGGGAGGAACGGGGAAAACAGAGTAATTCTGTAGCCTGAAGATACAGTTATCATTAATAAGAGGTCTAGAACATGAATGTATCTTTCTTCACTGGGCCCCCATCTACTAAACTTTCCTATTCTCCTTCCTTACTCCTCTACTTCTCACTCCTAGAGAAAGCAGACACCATTAGACCAGAATTCCTTCAATGTCCTAGCAACACATCTAATAGTCTATACTATGTCTAAACCTCTATTCCTCCAGCTTCAGAGAAAGAGGCATCCCCGCTCCCCTTGTGAAGAGCCAATCCCTCCATCTGTGCCCTAGACTTTACTTTCTTTTGATTTCTCAGAGAACTCATTTAAACTATTCTTGCTTTTTCCTGTCCTTAACTTTAACCAATCCATCTCTACTGGCTCCTTCCCAGCCACACTTAAGCTTCCTCAAGTGTGTCTCATTTTAAAAGTTCTTTGAAATAAATACGAAGTTGTAAGTGCAAATAAATTGAGTGAAATTATAAAACCAGGGCAGAGCTTAAACGAAAGGTCCTGACTCCTTCAACTGCAGAAAGCGTCTTCTGAGAGAGCTTCTGTGCTCCATATGCTAACTATTCATTCCTTCCAAACAAATATTTGTTAAGCACCTTCTAGGAATGTGGTGAAAAGCTGGAAATGTTTCCATTCACCAGAAAAATAGAACTTGGCTCCAGTGTTCCAACTGGAATATATATTTTTCATGAGTCTCCTAATTAGAAAGTTAGAGAGAAGCATGTTTTCTTTGTAGTTGGGGGAAGGAGTAACCATAAATAAGGACTGAAATGCTTAGCCATTTGGGTGAAATGTGTCCTCCAAGACTACTTATTCTACTCCTCGTCAATTAGAAGTAGAACTGGAAATATGGTAACTTTTAAAGATTCCTGACATTGGAACATTTCTTTTCTTTTAAAAAAGATTATTTATTTGAGCAAGAGAGAGAGAAATAGAGCAAACACATGCGAGCTGGGGGTGTTGGGGAGGGAAGGAGAGGGAGAAACAGGCTCCCTGCTGAGGGATGTGGGCTCAATCCTGGCACCCTGGGATCATGACCTGAGCCAAAGGCAGATGCTTAACTGACTGAACTGCCCAGGTGCCCCAACATCGAAACATTTCTGTACTTTCTGTACTCAAGACAGCCAGCCATATTCTAGTATACTGAAATATTACATGAAGATGAATTAATGTAATTTAAAGACCTAATTTCTTTTTTTTTTAAGATTTTATTTATTTATTTGACAGACAGAGATCACAAGTAGGCAGAGAGGCAGAGAGAGAGGAGGAAGCAGGCTGTCCACAGAGCAGAGAGCCCGATGCGGGGCTCGATCCCAGGACCCTGGGATCATGACCCGAGCCGAAGGCAGTGGCTTTAACCCACTGAGCCACCCAGGCGCCCCAAGACCTAATTTCTTAAGAAAAAAATTATTATAGCATCAAAAACATAAAATTCTTTTCTGACTAAAGCCATGCAAGACTGTACACTAAAAATTATATAACATTGCTAAGAGAATTTAAGGACCTAAATGAAAGGAAAACTATACTTTGTTCATAGGGTTGAAGACTAAATATTGTTTTTGTTTTTGATTAAAGATTTTATTTATTTATTTGTCAGAGAGAGAGAGCACAAGCAGGGAGGCAGAGGGAGAAGCAGGCTCCCAAGTGAGCAGGGAGTCTGATGCAGGACTTGATCCCAGGACCCTGGGATCATGACCTGAGCTGAAGGCAGATGTTTAATCGACTGAGCCACCCAGGTGTCCCTGAAGACTAAATATTGTTAAGAGGTAAATTCTCTCCAAATTGACCCATCCATTTAATGCAACCCCAATAAAAAACTCAGCAGGCCATTTTATAGAAATTGACAAACTGATTCTAAAATTCTTGTGGAAATGCAGAGGATATAATGTAGCCAAAACAAGTTAAAAAAGAAAAAAAACAAAACTGGAGGACTATCTGATTTCAAGACTTCGTAAAGCTTCAGTAACCAAAACAGTGAAGTGCAATGGCACAAAGATGAATAGATCAGTTAAAGAGAATAGAGTCTAGAAATAGGCCTCATGATTTTTTGACCAAGTATATAGGCAGTTCAGTGGAACAAAGTTAATCTTTCTGACAAATGGTGCTGGAATATTTGGATATCCAAACATGTGAAACAATGAATGGATATATACATATGTCAAAACTTGTCAAATTGTACACTTTAAATATGTATGATTTATTATATTTCATTTATACTTCAATATAATGCTGTTTAAAAGACATTAAGACATTATTTCTGAAAATTCAATGTGTAGTTTTCCAGATGATATTGTCAGAAGTCTTCCAAATTGTAATTAGACTGGCATTTGGGTTAGGATCTCCTATGATAGATAAACACAAGAGAGCAACCCTCATAAGTTCGTATCAGGCTAAGTCTACATGCTACCATTGGATTATCTTCTTTTGAACTTAAAACATTTCTTATTGGGGCATCTGGCTAGCTCAGTCAGTAGAGTATGCGACTCTTGATCTCAGGGTTGTGGGTTCAAGCCCCACACTGGGTGTGCAGCCTACTTAAAAAAAAGATATTAAAAAAGTGTTCTCATTGTACTGGGTTAGAATTGGCGATCAGAACCAATTGTCGTGTTTGCTAAAAGTTTAAAGAATAGATTTGTGGGGCGCCTGGGTGGCTCAGTGGGTTAAAGCCTCTGCCTTCAGCTCAGGTCATGATCCCAGGGTCCTGGGATCGAGCCCCGCATCAGGCTCTCTGCTCAGTAGGGAGCCTGCTTCCTCCTCTTTCTCTCTGCCTGCTTTCTGCCTACTTGTGGTCTCTGTCTGTCAAATAAATAAATAAAATTTAAAAAAAAGAGAATAGATTTGTAACTTTGAAATGACAAAAGCAATTCTCTAAAATAAATCCTAATTTTAGAATGACATGATTCATTCAGATTTTTTTTCTATCGTCATTGGTAATATGAGTTGATACTATTATATCTGGCAGAAAATCCCATTATATTTAGTGGCTCATCATGCTAGGGAAATTAAATGATTCCTAGAATCCCCCAGAGCAAAATTCTGAGGGTAACAGTTCAGCTTTTTGTACACTCTGACAGCATAATAGCTATTAGAATAACAACTGAACTTGCTTTAGGGGTTAAGGGGTTTGCCATTCAAAGACCCAGAGTAAATGTCCAAGGAGCGATGAAAAGATAAACAAAACGTAAAATACATACAAAGGCATATTATTTAGTCTTAAAAAAGAACAGAATTCTGATACATGCTACAACATGGATTAAATGTGACAACATGCTAAATAAGCCAGATACAAAATGACAAATATTATGTGATTCCACTCACAAGAAGTACCTGGAATAGTCAAATTCATAGAGACAGAAAGTAGAAGAGTGGTTACCAGGGGTTAGGGGAGAGGGGCTGGGGAGTTAGTGAGACGAGGGCTCAGAGTTTTGTGCTTCATGCTACCAAATAGTACTCTTCAAAATGGCTCAAATGGTAAATTCTATTTTCTGTACATTTTATCACAGTAAAAATGAATATTTTTGAAAGTTCTGGGCTGAGAACTGGTTCTATCACTTAAAAGTTGAGATTTGGGTCTATAAGGGAGCCACAAGTTTCTCATAGGCAAACAGGGATAATACCTACCTCACATGTTTTTCGGGAATGAGATGAGATGAGATAAATCACATGAAGTGTTTAAAAAGTTTTTTGTACAAAGTGAAAGTGAAGAAGTTGTAGTTAATATTATATATATTTATCTCTCTCTCTATCTCCAACGTCAACAATTGGTTAAAATGAGTGAAGGCACATATGACCTGTGGGGCTCCTTTTCTCATGTATCTGAGATGTTAGAACAATAGCATAAAAGGACTACTAGTACTCGTACCCTGATTTAGAGTTCACAGAGAGCTTTCACATATATCACTGTGTTTGAATGTCACAGTAACAAAAGAGCATGGCAGATGTGAGAGGGCTATTCCCAACCACCAGGAACCTCCCGCAGGGCAGCAATGAGGGTGGTTAGGACTATGGAAGAGAGGAGTATGGCAGACTTAAACTTCATTTACTTATTTTTTTTTAAGACTTTATTTATTTGACAGACAGAGATCACAGGTAGGCAGAGAGGCAGGCAGAGAGAGGAAGAAGCAGGCTCCTCGCCAAGCAGAGAGCCCGATGCAGGGCTCGATCCCAGGACCCTGGGATCATGACCCAAGCTGAAGGCAGAGGCTTTAACCCACTGAGCCACCCAGGTGCCCCTACTTATTTTTTTTAAAAGATGTTTTATTTATTTATTTGACAGAGAGATAGGGGGAGAGTACAAGTAGGCAGAGCGGCAGGGAGAGGGAGAAGGAGGCTCCCTGCTGAGCAGGGAGCCCGATGTGGGCCTTGATCCTAGGACCCTGGGATCAGGAGCTGAGCCGAAGGCAGAAGTTTAACCAACTGAGCCACCCAGGTGCCCCTAGACTTAAACTTTAAACCTGGGTTAAGAGTCCTGGGTCTTTTCCACACAGAATGACCAAGAGGACAGAAAAATGTGCAAAACATATGATCATACAAAGTGTTAGTTGGGTAGGACCACAGTTTGGATCCTTTGCCCCAGATAGCGTCCCTTCCCTCACGTGTAAAAATTAGTTACTCTGCCTCTGGCAATTAGGGGTTAAAGTGGGAATTCACAGCACCCGAGATAGAGTGTCTTGAAGCTGAGTGAGAGCTAGAGAGGGTGTAAAAGAGAAAAAACAGATCCTGATAGCCTCCAAGGAAGAAAGAGCCATGGCCTAGAATCTCATCTCTGTTGCTGTAAGGAAGCCTGGCAGCAATGAGGGGAGACTGTCTAACTTCTTGGCCCATGGCTTGTCTCATTCTCAAGTCACTATCCTGCTCTACGGCTATGTGATCCTGCATTTTATAGAAGGTAGAAGATATGGACCAGCCAGAGCTGGAAATAGACAAGGAACCAGAGCTAGTCAAGCTGGAGCAGATTAGTGATTTTTTTTTTGCTGCATTTGAGGACAGCCACTTAAGCAATAAGTGGGAGAGATATCTGCCAAGAAATGGGACAGTCTTTCTTTATTGCTCCAGAACATTTTGCAGCAATGGAAATGAGACTGTGGAGTCTCCCATGTATTATTATCTGTGGCAATGCCCTGAGCTGCCTTTTTTGTTTGTTTGTTTTGTTTTTATGGAATCGATTTTTAGAGGTATTGTTTTCTACTGGCAAAATACAATTTCTGCCCTTAAATTCCACCGCCAGAGTGTGTACCGAATCCTCATTTCCTTTACAGTGTTCGAATTGAGTCATAAGAAAGCTGGATGGCCATACAATCACTGGGAAATGCGCTTGAAGCGAAGCCTTACAGCGATGACTCCAGCCTCAAACTGCATGGCAAACACACGGTTTTCCCAGTGCCTTCATCATGCGAGAGGTGATCTTCCTATAGGCTCTTTTGTTGTCTGCCCGCCTAAGATGCTCTTTCCGGCTCTAATGAGTGAGGCTACAGACACATGTCGGTGCTCCTTTCTCTCTACTCCTCTGACCTCGGATAGCATGCCGCCGGATTCTGTCTCCATCGTTACACAGAAAGTGCTATCTTTAAAGGATGGTGCCTTTTACAGTCTTGTAAGAACTCCAGCTGGTCTGGCAAAGGTTGTAACCTATTTCACATCTTAAAGGACTACTCTTTATTTTGGGATGTCTTTAAAAAGCAACACTCTACAACTCCCTGTTTCCTTATGTAAAATTCCCCATGTCCTTGACCACTGCACCTAAGAACACAGAGGAGTCATAGATTCCTACAAGTAAGAGCTGAAAAACTTGATGTAGAGAATTACTAGCACGTTATTCATTGTACATAGTAAGAATCTTTAAAATAAGCAGAAACTTCTTGAATGAACATTTGTATGACAATATATTTTCAGATAGAATCAGGTTGTTGGTCTATTGGCAGATACTAAGAAAATTTCATGTGGATATGAAATTGTGATGGTTTCTAAAATGATGATGTCTCTGTCAGGAAAAGAAATATCTGCTCCTAGTATACGGTGTCCAGAGAGCGTCTGATCTACAACACGTGTTGCTTGAGCTGCTTGGAGGTTAAAGAAACAATGGAGGCCTATAGAACATGGGTGACTGATGGGCATGAGAATGTACTGGAGCCTAGTGCATCACCCCCTGGAGGGATGGAGCTCCAGGTAGGAAGTTCTGTCTCCTAAAAGGAAAAGGGCCTCAGAGAAGAGATGAGATTCACCAAGGTTAAAGGAGGCACTAGGTGGCCTAAACAGTAGGTAGTTAGAAGGAGATTCTGGAGGAATACATGGGGGCGAATTAGTTTGCTCTAATAATAACAAGTACCACAGATGGGGGGTGGCTTAAATAACAGAAATTTATTTCCTGATAGTTGTGGAGGCTACAAGTCCAAGATCAAGGTGTTGGCAGTGTTGGTTTATTCTGAAGGCCTTCCTCCTTGGGTTTTAGATGGCCATCCTCCTGTGTCCTAATCTTCTCTTCTAAAATGAATTCAGTCACACTAGGTTAAGAACCACCCCTATGATTTATTTTACCTTAATTACCTTTTTAAAAGCCCTCTCCCCAAATACAGTCAATTCCGAGGTTCTGGAGGCAAGGGCTTCAACCTATGAATTTGGGAGAGACACTGTTCAGCCCACAACAGAGAACGTTCTAGGCATAGAGACATGAAAGTATGTGACAATCACTGAGGATTTGCTGCAGCAAAAGGGTAACATGTTCCTTGGGGAGTGGAGAGATGGGGCTGGAAAATGTAGGTGGGGGTTACAACATTGAGGGGCTTGTCTGCCATGCTGAAAAGTTTGAATTTTGTCCTGGAGACTACGAGGAGCCATGGAAAGTTTTAAATGATGGAAATGGCACAATCAGATTGTGTTTTTGAATTCTCTGTCTGCATTAGGGATTGAATTGTAGAGAAAGATACTGTTTGAAGGCAGGGAAATTAATTAGGAAGTCAAGGGTAAATCCAGAGAGGGGGCAAACAAGGAGGAGATGCTTTTTAGGATGTTGTCTAGAGACTGTAAGGGAGGAATGGTATGGAGGAACCTAAAGTTATGAATGAGGGAAGTCAACAGAATAAGTTGAGAACTAGTTCTTTTATGTTTTAAGATTCTATTTGTTTATTAGAGAGAGCACAAGCAGGGGGAGCGGCAGAGGGAGAGGGAGAAGCAGGTTCCCCATTGAGCAAGGAGCTCAATTCCAGGACTCCGGGATCATGACCTGAGCTGAAGGCAGGATGCTTAACCCACTGGGCCACCCAGGTACCCCAAGAATAAGTTCTTGAAAGAAGTCAAAAGGGTACAAGAAGTACAGAGAAGGTGATCAATGGAGATAAAAGGTGTAAGGATAAGAAGAGATTCAGACACATTTGCAGATGGAGGGGAATGAAAGTAGTTCCTGCCTGCTACCTCTGGTTTTGGTTTTGCTTCTGCTGAGAGAATAGTGGATAAAGTCTGGGACTTGAGGATAATGGTAAAGGTATGAAGACATGGTAAATAGAAGGAATAAAACAATTTCTGGGCCACGCTGAAACACCAGTGTGGTCAGGCTCAGAGGATGGTAATCCTAGAATAGAGAAATCCAACTGGGTTGCTTTCTGCTTGGATGGCTGACACGGTTGATGAGGCCAATGCCCCAGGCTGAGGGAATCCATGGGGTTGGGGGAGACAGTGACTGACATCCAGGTGAGAGGAAGGAAACGGATCCATGAAGCGGCTAGAAGTCTAATAACCTAAGACACTGAAGGGAGAGGTAAGGCCTGAGAGCCCATTTAAGGACAGGGAGGCATGAAATGCCGGAGCATCACGGGTGGTGGGGAGAACAATGAGGTTCCTGATTAAAGAGTTGAGAGGTAGAACAATTTCAGGTAGTGACAAGGTCTTGAAGTCAGTATTAATGAGTGGAGAGGTGTGCTAAGATTACGTAGTAGAGTCTGATATTAGACCTAAAAGGAAAACTTCCTAAAAGTGCTGTCAACATGGCTTTATTGTTTGGTCTTTTTTTTAAACTTTGGGCTTGGGGAAATATTGGAAACCTCTGTTCTCTAAGGAAGATGAAAGTGAAAAGATAGAGCTCTGAAAGGCACATACATCTGGGGACCATTAATTATATGTAAAAACAAAAACACCCTCAAAACAAGAAACAGGACAGGAGAGGTAAGCACTGTGCCTCTTGCAATGCTAAATAATTAGCTAGAAAGAATTCTTTGCCTAAATCTTCATAATAAGGCAATTTTATTTGGTTTATACTTCCTGTAAATCTTGAAACAAGAGAACTTTTATTTAAGTTTTGTTATATAAACTCCCCCTACCCCTGAAAAACAGCTTGAATTCTCTTTTATGTTCTTGTCATCATCCTGGAGTTATGAGTTTGATTAGTAAAGTGGACCTATGATTTCTAACTTCACACTCCACAATTAATCTAACTATTCTTCCTCCAGAAATCAGTTTTTAGACAGCTTTCTTTTCCAAAAAACTATCTATAATATTAAAATAAAAACTGAAAAAAGAACAATCATTAAACTTTATTTATTGAGGATATTCTATAGGAATCTTTAAAGCGAGTAAAACTAAACATGAATGTTCACAGTATTATCCATAATAGCCAAGAAGTGAAAACAACCCAAGCTGTCTATCAGCTGATGCATGAATGAATAAGGTATGGTATATCCCTATAATTGGATATCATTTGGCAATAAAAACAAATGATGTTCCATGTGTGCTACAGCACAGAAGAACCTTGAAAACATTATGCTAAGTAACAGAAGCCAAACACCAAAAGTCACATTCTATATGATTCAACAATACAAATGTCCAGAATGGGCAAATTCACAGAGAGAGAAAGTAGATTGGGGGTTTCCAGGGATCGGGGTGGAGTGGGTGGGAGGAATGGGGAATGATTGCTAATAGGTACAGGGTTTCTTTTTGGGGTAATGAAATGTAGTACAATTAGCTAATGCTGATGGCTGCTCATTGTGAATATACAGTTGACCCTGAGCAATATGGATGTGAATGTTGCAGGTCCACTTAAACCTGGATTTTTTTTTTTTATAAATACAGCTCAGTACTGTAAATGTATTTTCTCTTTGAATTTTCTTTAATTAAAGAAAAAGATTTATTTATTTATTTGAGAGAGAGAGAGAGAGAGAGAGAAAGTGTGGGGAGGCGGGGGTGTGGTTGGGAAGGGCAGAGGGCAAGGGAGAGAGAATCTCAAGCAGACTTGCCATTGAGCTTGGAGCCCAATGTGGGGCTCAATCTCATGACCCTGAGATCATGACCCATGCAGAAGTCAAGAGTCGTCCACTTAACCAACTGAGCCATCCAGGCACCCCTCTTATGATTTTCTTTTTTTTTAGAGATTTCATTTACCTGACAGAGAAAGAGCAAGGGCAGGGGTATGGCAGGCATAGGGAGAGGGAGAAGCAGGCTTCCCCACTGAGCAGGGAACCCAATGTAGGACTCCATCCCAGGACCCTGAGATCATGACCCAATCCGAAGGTAGATACTTAACTGACTGAGCCACCCAGGCGCCTTTGATTTTCTTCATTTTCTAGCTTACTTTATTGTAAGAATACGGTGTGTAATACATATGACAATATAATGCGTGTTATCAAGTGTTTATGTTATTGGTACGTCTCCTGGTAAGCAGACTATCAGTCGTTAAGTTTGGGAGGAATCAAAAGTTATATGCAGATTTCCAACTGGTAGGGGAGCAGTACCCCTAACTCCTGAGTTGTTCAAGTGTCAACAGCACTAAAAATACACTGAGTTATATATCTTGAAAAGGTGAATTTTATGGTATCTGAATTACATCAATTAAAAAATAAGGTGAATAATGCTACTGCAGATTAAAGTAAGGTCTATATGACACACAGGGCATGCTACAATTAAAGCATTTACTCCAATTTAATGCCCCATGGTTAGTTTATTTTGCTTTGTTATACCATAGTAGACTATATATGCTATATAATATACTTTATAGTATTACTATATTCCCCTAAGATATAAAGTTACCTAACTTGTGTTTGACCTCATTTTAAAAAATTGTATCTTTTAATCAGTTGGTCATATTTCCTTTTTGTTTGAATTAAGATTTCTACACATACTAAACATTTCTTATTTGCACCCATGGTTTGAAAAATATTGCTATACAAGCCAAAATCTAATGGTGAATCTGGGTCTATAGTCCATGAGTCAAAGAGCCAGCAGTGGAATCAACCAGTAAGAAATACTATGCAATTTGACACACTCTCTCATATTGCTTTGGGGAAATCAGACAAATGGTAATCGGTTGAGGTATAATTGTAGAAAAGTAGGTGATTGGGTCAAAGGAGATATCACTGATTTGAGCAAGATTTTTTCTTTACCAAGATGAGTTAAATGCATTCATGGCATCTTAAAAAAAAAAAAAAAAAAAGGAAGGAAGGAATGAAGGAAGGAAAGAGAAAAAGAAAGAAGGAGATTTGCAAACTTTTAATGTCTGGGCTAACTAACTGCCCTGCTGGCCTGAGGCAGGGTTTGAGGTGGGACCAGCATTCCTTGGTCTGGTCTGAGAGATACTCCCACACTGAAGTGCACCAGTGTGTAAGAAGAGAGGGGTCAGGACTCAGACTTCCTATAATTTACCCCAAACAAGGCAGCTCTAGACTGAACTGTTGTGGTAGTTAGTTTTCTAAAATCGGCTGTCCATAACGTCTCCCCTCCCTGAATGCATATTTTGTTCCTTATATTTAGAAGGAGCTGCTGTAATAAAACAGCATACATGGGATGGCTTGAAAAAGAGAAATTGATTTTTCCTAGTTTTGGAGGCTGGAGGCCTGAGATCAAGATTCGAATTCTGGTGCGAGCCGTCTCTCAGGTTGTCAGTGGCCGACTTCTTGTTGCTTCCTCACACACCGGAAAAGGCCAACTAGCTCTTGGGCCTCTTCTCATATGGCTGCTAATCCCATCCATGAGTGCTCCATCCTTACCACCTAGTCATCGCCCAAAGGCTCTACCTCTAATGCTGTTACATTGGGGATTAGAGTTCAACGTATGAATTTGGGGGAAACACAAATATTCAGTCCATACCAGGAAGTTTATTTCTCTTCCCCTTCAGTCCTGTGGCTTGCTTTGCCCAATAGAACATAGCAGAAGTGGCTTTCTGGGACTTCCAAGTTCAGGTCTTAATGGAACCAATACCTCATTTCCTATGCCTTGAAGCACTGAGCCATCATGTAAGAAATCCAGACTCCTGGGGTGCCTGGGTGGCTTAGTTGGTTAAGTGTCTGCCTTTGGCTTGGGTCATGATCCCAGGGTCCTGGGATTAAGTCCCACATTGGGCTCCCTGCTCAGCAGGGAGCAGTCTCTTCCTCTCCCTTTCTTTCTGTCACTTCCCCTGCTTGTGCTCTCTCTCTCTTGTGAATAAATAAATAAATAAAATCTTAAAGAAAGAAAGAGAGAGTGAGACAAAGAAAGAACAGAAGGAAGAAAGGAAAGGAAAGAAAGGAAGGAAGGAAAGAAGGAAGGAAGGAAGGAAAAATCCAGACTCCTCAGCCAGAGAGAGGAATGACCCTGGAGTGACCCTGGAGGAGGAGCTATCACTTGGAGAGGCCATAAGGAGGAACACTGAGGCACCAGACATGTGAGTAAAGAAGCATCTGAATGTTCCAGAGCCAACCACTGTTAATGCAGTTACACAGGGATCCCAAATAAGACCAGAAGAACTACCCAGACCAGAAGAACCACAGAATCATGAGAAATAATAAAACTGTTATTGTTTAAAGTCACTAAGTTTTGGGATTTTAAAAAATATAACAAGAGGTAACTAAGAAACTGGAATCTGGAAGTATGGTGCTGTTTTATAAAGACCTAAGAACATGTGGCACTGACTTCTGGACCATTGGGAAGAGGGCTAGAAAGGCCTTGGGGAGACTGTAAATGAAGGCGGAAGGATGGTGATAAAATTATCACATGCAGGAGAAAAGGCAACTCCTGTTATGTAACAGTGGAAAATTTGGTAACACTGTCGACTGTAGTGATAAGTGAGGTAGAAGACGTGCTTCATGTACTTGTGAATATGGCTGAAAAGATTTCTAGGCAGAATATTGCCAGTACCAGTTAGTTTCTTTTAGCTGCAGATAGTGAAATATGAATAGAGAATGTTCAAGTCAGGGCTTTGCTGGCAAAGATCAAATCCAAATTGCTGCCTGCTAGACGCTTCTGAGAATTTTGAGCTCACCTCTCTTAGATTTTCTCTGCCAGGCAAAAGGGCTTACAAGAACCCGAAGGGCGTTGTCCCATAATACCTGACTCTGAATGCAGGATGGAAGGCATCTGTTTCAAAGAGATTTGTGGGTGTGGCTTTTATCCAATAGATTATAATCTGATACACAGGAAGCCC
This sequence comes from Taxidea taxus jeffersonii, assembly GCA_003697995.1. Classification (NCBI taxonomy): domain Eukaryota; kingdom Metazoa; phylum Chordata; class Mammalia; order Carnivora; family Mustelidae; genus Taxidea; species Taxidea taxus. The sequence continues at coordinate 3,334 of RCUC01144786.1, read as the reverse complement.
ACAAAGGTGTTTTTTTTTGTGTTTTTTTTAAGATTTATTTACTGGGATGCCTAGGTGGCTCAGCTGGCTAAGCAGCTTCCTTCTGCTCGGGTCATGATCCCAGCATCCTGGGATCAAGTCCCGCATCAGGTTCCTTGCTTGGCAGGAAGCCTGCTTCTCCTTCTCCCTCTGCCGGCCACTCTGCCTGCTTGTGCTTTCTCTCTCTCTGACAAATAAATAAATAAAATTTAAAAACAAACAAACCCCAAAACAGATTTATTTACTTATTTTAGAGAGGGAGAGAGCAAGAAGAGAATCCTCAAGCAGACTAAGCAAGGAGCCCAAACTGGGGCTCAGTTCCTGGACCCTGAGATCATGACCTGAGCCAAAATCAAGAGTAGGTCACTCAACTTGACTGAACCCACCCAGGGGCCTCAGCCCACATTGTGTGTGTGTGTGTGTGTGTGTGTGTGTGTGTTTTAAACCAAGTTCTGCAAGCATGGACTGAAGGGACAGAGAGATAGGTTAGTAATGAAAGAGGCCTCTGAGCTTCCAGCATCCTCTGGGCAAGAAGAAAGAAGAGAGAGCTACTCAGCTGTGAATGCGGCCCATTTGTCACAGAAAAGAAGGAATGACCCCTGCAGCAGAGCCAAGGGCCTGGAGAATCTAAAAGAACTACTTGTAGCAAGCAGAACTAGGCCTTAATCAAGAAGCATTTCTGATCCCAGAGCTGCAGAAAATGACAGTATGTGTTTGGCTGAATTCAGAACTGCTGTGGTCTGGTCACTACCATATGACTCTCATCCTCCACCCCCTTCTGAATGGAGGTATCGTGCTTATCCTGTCCCCGATATGCCACTGTATTATTGGATGCATGTGGGGCACATCATTTGTCTTTTTCCTTCAAAGGTCTTTACAACCGAGGTACTGTACCTGAGAGACCCCACCTGAAGGAGTACTTGAAGTGCTCCTGGACCCTATTTAGCTGACAAGATCCTGGTCTTTGACCTGACACTGTAGTAGTAGGAGACTTTTAGGGGTTTTGAAAAAGGGCGAGTATATTTTGCACAGGGGAGGGATGTTGGAATTGGGAATTGTTATGGCGCGAGGATGGTCTGTAGTAGCTAGTCTCCAAAGATTGTCTCCTCAGACTGTTCATACCGTATATGCTCGCCACTCTTCACATCAAGAGATGGGCTTATGTCCCTTTCCTTGAAGCCAGACTGGCTCTGACCAGTAGAATGTGGACAGAGTGACATTCTGGGTCTTGTGGGCATAGATTCTCTAAGAGAACAGCCAGCTTCTTCTTTTTTTCTTTTCTTTTTTTAAAAAAGATTTTATTTATTTATTTGTTAAAGAGAGAGAGCAAGCACAGGCAGACAGAGTGGCAGGCAGAGGCAGAGGGAGAAGCAGGCTCCCTGCCGAGCAAGGAGCCCGATGCGGGACTCGATCCCATGGACGCTGGAATCATGACCTGAGCCGAAGGCAGCCGCTTAACCAACTGAGCCACCCAGGCATCCCCAGCTTCTTCTTGTTCCTGAAACACTCCCTCTTTGAACCCAGCTGCCACATTGTGAGACACCCAGAAGTACTTGGAAAGGCCATGGAGAGGACCAAAGTGCCCTCACCAACAACCCCAGCTGGGTAGCACCAAATGCCAGCCAAATGAGAGAGGCTATTTGGGGTCTGCTAGCAGTCCCAGTGCCTACCAGATGCTACCTGAAGGGGCTACACGGAGGGGCACCGGGGTGGGCCAGTCAGTTTAACATCTGACTCTTGATTTCAGCTCAGGTTGTGATTTCAGAGTCGTAAGATCGAGCCCTGTGTTGGGCTCCATGCTTGTTGGGTGTGGAGTCTGCTTGAGATTCTCTCTCCCTCTCCTTTTCCCCCTTCCTCTCCCTCCCTCTCATAAAACAAACAAACAAAAAAGAATGGGCAACAGTCCCTTTTGCATGTCTTGGGGAAATATTTTATAACTACTAGGAAAATTTCAAGTTTAACACAGAGAAAAACAGGATTTTCAATTAAAAAACCTTTATATTAAAGGTTTTTTAAATTAATTAAAATCATAATTAAATTAATTATTAATTTATTAATATGAAAATTAATTATATTTTAATATTATTAAATTTATATATAATATATAATGTAATATATTATATATAAATTATATAATAATATATAATTATTTATATAATAATTTATAATTATAATTAATTATATTGTTAAAATAATATTATTAATTTTAAATTAATTAAAATTACAATTAAAATTAAATATAAAAAAACCTTTATATTACTAAGTACCAGAAAGGTCTTATTTTACATGCAATGCTAATGTATATGTAGCCAAAACCTTGCTTCATCATAGTCTCAATAAATAGACTTTCTTCTTTTGGTATGTGTTATTCAAATAACAAGATATGTTTGTGGCTTATGTGATAATAAATTTCAGTGGAAAAATGTTTTTTTCTTGTTACTTATTAAGTTCTTTGGTTGGCTTAATGCTGTCAAACAACCTGCCAAAGATCTATTCATTGCATCATACTTTCCTTAAAGTTGAGATTTGTGGCATACATATAAAGTGCAATCAAAGACAGTTATGTTTGATAGGTACAACATTCCTGAGATTTTTCACTTAAGAAAAATAATGTGGATTAGAACGCTAACATTAAAAAAAAAATTTCCAAACAGCATGAAGTATCTGCTTGAAAGCCCCATATCTAAGACAGAATCCATGATTAAAGAATAGTGACATTTCTGTACTTTCCCAAGAGAGCTCATTTCAATGTATCCACAACTGATTGGGTGGTTATATTTAGCTAACAATTCTATACAAAGGAGTCTCTTAGCACTTTCTTTAGCAGTATAGTTTTATATAAATGTGAGCCATGGCTTTAGGCCAAATCATTCCTTTTGTTTGCTTGTTCTAGACTTGTACAATTTCATAATCCGGCCTTTCTTGGGATTATTTTTTTCCTGGTTGGCAGGGACTTTACTACACTCTAATTGTGAACAGAAAAATTGATGGAGACAGAGGTGAGATGTCTAGCAGGCAGTGGGTCTCTTGAGGATCTTGTCTCTGTCTCTGTCAGAGACATTATATGTTATATACCTGTTATATATAACATTAGTATGTTATATAATCTTGTCTCTGTCCACTGCCATGAGCCCCTTGCTCTGCTCTAGCTGCTATTTACTAGTGACTCTGAGTGAATTGTTTCTTGCTTGCTTCCCATCTCATTTAACCTCGCTCAGTCTCTGCAAGTTAGCATAGGTGTTCCCCACTCTAGGGAACCCTCCAGTTAGGTTCAATAGTTTCAATTAGACTTCACTTTTAACTTCTCTAACAAGAG